>UZAE01012290.1:0-47881 GCA_900617975.1 Rodentolepis nana
TGTTTGTACGGTCGTTGCACACAGAGTTGTACGGCCGCACCTCCCAATCCTGGCGAGCAGACATGAAGGCATACGATGATGCACACAACGATAACGTGTCCCACAAAAGTGCGTAATAAGGCGTTTTTATGAATACTGTAGCCCCAACTGAGTTTTCTTGAAGAACACTTTATCAAATGGGTAAAATAACTACGAGGCAGAATAATTGTTCATTAATAACTGGATTGTGAATAACAAAAGTGAAAGAATGATTTCCAAGGATTAACTAAAGTGTCGTATTCCAAACTAATAAATGTCAAGATTGAAAGTTATCCGAGAAAGATGAGCTAATCTGCCCTATTATAGTTGTTGCTTTAAATTTTTTATTTGCCTGAATGAATATATAATCTAGCAAGTTGAATTCGCGTTGGGTGAGTGCTTAAACATCTTAGCGAGTATTATTTAGTCATTTTGGTCTTCCAGTAAAATGTCTCTATTCCACACCCTAAAACACCTCCATAACCCAAAATATGGGAGCGCTGAATTTTCCGATCCCTCGGATTTGTTGATATCAATCAAATGATTCCCAACTAAGCAAGCATTTCATAAGCACCAACAATTGCACAAATTTACACTTGAAAGTAGACGTTCATAACAGAATTCAATAGAACGCCCTCATAACAATACGGAATGAGTTCTTTACAATAAAGAGGTCCAAGCAGCAATCAGAGGCTGATATTAAGACTGAAACTTCCAAAGACTGTCTTTCGACCCCCCTCCCTCCTCCCCGCGGTCGATAAATATTCCATCTTAAATACAAACTTCTGTTTAAATTGACTAAATAGTAGATATTGTTCTTACCACAAAAAGGTGTAGCTATAATGGGGGTACAGTTGTCACGGTAATGAACAAAAGACATGATTTTATTTGAAGTATTAGAAATGAAAATAGTGCTAATTTTTTGGTCACAAAGAGTTCTCTTCAGAGAAATTTTACATTTCGTTTTTCTCAATACGTCAGCAGTATCATAATTAAAAAATCTCTCCGTTTTAAGCATTACAATTCTTGGTAAAGGTTAAACTTACCATTTGATGGAATGATATGCAAACAGCATAACCTGTTCCTCCTGACTATATGTGAATATTTGATCTTATATGTACCAAAGTGTTCCCTAATTTCCATAATAGAAATAGCTTGTGTAGAGGGTGGAGAATGATCTTAGGAAAATAAATGACGACCAAGCTTCCTATTGATGTTACTTAAATGATTACCCCTATGTGTCCTAAATGAAGTTCATACTTACCTAACAGGCTTCCACTGCCATGTCATCTCATCTGGAGAGCAGATGAGAAGGATATAACGATGTGACATTAGTGTACTCATCACCTAGCCTAACGGTTAATTAAACCTGCAAACGGCCAACGCATATTGTTCTTCCCACATGCTATGATGCAAGGCAAATTGTTCATATCAGTGAGCATGATAAGCTCCAAACCCTGATGAATTAAGACCTCTGAGGACTTAACTTGTGTGCGCTTCAGTTAACTATGTCCCATTCCCTCCTTTTTTGGCTCTATTATAGACTAAAATCCAACAGAAATTGTCCTCCTTTTCTAGATATGTACAAAACTTTACTTTGTTTTAACATAAAAATATTGGAAGTTGTACCAAACGTAGAAGCAGAGCACATACGCCATAATTGGGCATAGTGAGTCTTTATTTTATGAAGAAAATTTTGTGTCATGCCTTATGATAGTCAGGGTTCAAAAGGCAGTGAGCATTCGATACTGAATAATAATTTGCTTGCATGAAGCAGAAAAGAGGTGGGGGGGGGGGTCTAGGTGAACGTCTACCATCCATCATTGTGACATAAATTGCATCATTGGTGTTGCATCGAATCCTTCTTCAAACCTCCTTCTTTGGATTCGTTTGAAGTGCTTCTAGTGTTCCCAGACATATTTTGTTCTGCATAAAGCGAATACTAATAAGAATCTCCTTTGGATGAAAAATTCTGCTAATTAATGATGATTAAGATAGTGATAAGAGAGCACCCAGACTTAGACAACGAGACGGTAAACAAATTATTGGCTAAGGTTGTGAGGAATGTTAATTCGCTCTAACTGATTTCAGTTAAATATCAATAGTTCCTACATCTGAAAAGGTACTTTACAGTTATTCAACAGTATAATTATTAAAACAGAACCTTGAGTAATAGAAAGTTTGCGTCCTTTAAAATTAGCAGCATTAAGGAATTATAGGCGTATGTATCGCATTCTGCGCCATACCCTAAAAAGATCAAAGATGAATGCATTTTTTCGTAAGTACGATATTCCGGAAACCTTTGGTGCCTACATTCAGTTATTAATTTTTAATGATTATGGCATCATATGAACTATGTTAATACTGTAAGTGAGCTAACAAGTTTGCTTAAAATAATTAAGAATTTGGTGCATTTCATTTGTTATGTGGGGTGCACGATAGACTTACCTCCACGTGGTGCACCCAGGGCAACGTATACTCATACGGCAAAAAAGTCTATTAACTGGCAGTTGATTTCTCACTTCTAATTACCATGACCCCACTGTATGTCATTTTCCACCACTTTACGGTACTCATCTTACCTTTTCTCTGCCTTTGTCAGTCTGTCTCTTTTACATCTATGAATCAGTCTTCTGTTCCCTCTCTCGAATTTGTCACACTTTGATATTGCTCCCCTCTGTGAAGCCCGAAGTCAGCTTAAGGCTGATGATAATTATCAAAATGCCTGCCATTTTAAATGAATAAATAAATAAAATTGTAATGTAGAAGTAAATAATTGCCTGGTGAATAGGTTACGAGTTCTAGAGCCTACCCTCGATGTTTATGGAATGATGGACAAATCAAATTTATATATTGGCTAATGGTAAAATATCGATTGAAGAGTTTCTCAATATGGGAACTTTCAAATCGTCAAAGAAATTAAATTTATAAATTCGACAGTCCATGTCTTATTAATCGTTGCATTATTTGATGAGATATTGCGAATCCGATTGAGAACCGCTCAGTTTAGTAGACTCAAAATGAGGAGAAAATACTCATATGTGAGTCTGGGAATCAAATTTGCAATCTGCGCCAAATGGACTTAGTGGCCTTAGTGAGTATCCAAATGCAATTCTCCAGCCCGTACCCCCCTATGTTGTATTGATTTTGAGATTTTAAATCAGTTCAACTTGACTGCTAACTGACGTTACTATGGCTCTTGTTAATAGCATTAGTACTGTAAACATTTACTAAGCTGATTCGCCTTTGTCTCGCATTATAAAATAATTTCTCTAATTATCTTACAGCAGTTTCATTAGAATTACCCTCCGCGAAAATATGGTTTTACAAAACGAATAAGTGTATTTTGATTAATTGAAGCTGAATTCGTTAAGACTTCATGCGAGAAGTCGGAGGAGGGCTTTGAAAAAAAATAATTTGCAAATTAGACATCTTTCAAACTTATTCATCAATTTCTATGATGGGAGCAATGAGTGCCCACAGAATTTTCATTGGCATCGCTATTAACTGAAAGCGATCATAATTGTTAAATAGCCATTAGCTGTCCGAGTGGGGTATTTAAAGTTAATATCCGTTTAGCCAGAACTAAATTACCTAGGCATAGGTTCCAACTCCATTAAGGGAAGTGGCGGAGAAATTCAACTTCTCTCTTCCTTGACTAGTTGATCAGTAATTACTCTCAGTCATTTTATCCATTTATTATCCCCGATTTCTAATCACATATTATGTATCCCTACCTTGTACAAAAATGTTTTACTACTTTGACATGCTAAACATTTTCCATTGTATTCGAGATTTGTCAATATGTTGACCCATTAACCTCGTTGTGTAACAGGGTCCCATTATAACATTAATATTGTTATTGTTTAATCACTTTCCCATTACATCCGGTGATTTCATTCCATTCTCGAATATCTGTGGGTGTCATCTCCTCTTAGGCTATAATTTTGAATAGTACCAATGTGTAATTCTTATCATTAGTACATTCAAAAGGCCTATTCTACCACTATTATTGTGCAGTAATTGTTGTATTTGTCACGTCGTCTTGTGAAAAATTCAGTTTCTTCGTACTCGGGTCAAATCAACGCTACCAAGTGAGAGTAAACTTTGAATAACGTTATCTGGTCACTTTGTGCGGTTGGTCATTAAATATATCTAGATGAATATCGATGCCTTGACCTTAATGCTTATCGTTGATCGGGTTAAGTCCATTGATTTCAACGATTTCTCTTGCGGTCTCTATCCTGAAAATCATTTTTTACACATCTTATCCTCAAACTCTACCTTTATCTCTCCATATATTCAACTCCGATGCCTTAAAAACGGATCATAGTTTCAGTTACCTTCAAAACTAAACCAAAAAACAATATTTATTTATTAGTGTGTATTTCTTAAAGGAACTGCTACCTGATTCACTCGCGTGCGTAGTTCTGGAGTTGAATATTAAGCCACAAATGTCACTTCTATTTGGTATTGATACGATATGGGCCACAATTTCAATTGTTACCACCCTTGGCTCTATTCATCTACACAGGTGATATTAATAGGTAAACTGGCCGGGAGATGGGTGTTTAGAGAATATTAAGCGGGGTCAACAATGACAGCATATTGAAAGGTAGCCAATAGGAAATTACGTTCATAATACAATCTTATATAATTTCCGCCTTTACTTTTTATATCGTTTTCTTGTCTTCGTAATGATGTGCAAATTCATAGTATGCGAAGGGACTGAGGACACACTAAAGGTAAATTCGATTAAATGAGGTAGGATTAAATAATGTACCAGTCGATCGAAAAGTAGGTACTGATGTAAACAAAAGTTTTTCAATGATTATTTCTATCATTAACTTTGATAGCGAATTTATTTCTATTCAATTGAAAAACAAACTTCCTAAAATTTACTTAATGCCTGAATTTACAAACTGATCGAGTGAACTTCAAGGATACTAATCTCCAAGGTCGATTGGTAAATTACTATTTTTTGAAATTAAACTACCGCAAATTCAATTAGTTATAACTTTAGAAACAATGAGGTTGAAATTTTCAAAATGGTCACCTGATTGTGAGAAAATATAATGGGTAAAGGCTTAGAGATTGAATTCAGGGGTTTGGGGATTTCAATATCTGCACCACTAAGTTCCAAAAATGTGCTTTTGCTTTTTATGAAGTTTCCATTGAAAAGATTGACATTGAATTGACTTTCAAACCCAAGAATGACACTCAGGTAAGTGAATTGCCAATTGCTTTTCTCTTTAATTCGACTTAAAACAGCTTGAAATTTTGTCCAGGAAGTTCTTCTTGATGGTCGTTTCGGAAAAAGATCGAACCTTTCCATAGTACACAACACTGTTTTCTCCCCGTGAACACTCAGACACAACTGTTAACTTCATACTTCACACTTTGGCTTAATTACCCTTTAGGCGGAGTATAGTATAAGGGTCAGCAGTCCCACACGGTTGGGTAAACTCTCCTTGAGACATGGTGACTTGACTTTGATTGGCCTCTCCTCAAAGAAGTCTGATATGGCAAGCTTTTTATTAATAAACAATACAATTTGAAGGCTCTTTTAAATGAACCAAGTATGTTCTCTCCAGAGCAAAGCCTTTCTTCTTGTCTTAATTGCAGCCCTGGCATCTGACAAGGAGAATTCCACAAATAAAATTTATGCCAGTTCCGCATCGGTCAGAATATATGCTTTTCAATTCGTAGGTCAAGTTATCGATTGTCATCCCTCCATATCTATTGATGAGGTTGGTCACTGCAATAGTCAATTCTGATCATTAAGGCAAGTTCCCACACCCCTTCCTCTGTCCCAGTCAGTGACTGTTATTTGTATCCTTTAATAGGTTCGAAATTTTAGAGCGCAAAGTGATATTATAGTTGATGCGTCATATCTACTCCTTTCTCCTGCATCAAGCTATTGTAGATGTTCTGTGGGCGAATCGGAATACACCCATTTGAATGGGACAAAGTTTCCATAGTTGATTCGGTGATTGCCTTTCCCTTTTAACTTGTTATAAGCCTATTTTAATTCATTAGTGGATTATTAGTACAGAGGGAGGAATTTTATTGAAATAAAAATCTGCATCCTGTCGTGGCAAAGATCTGCTTAAATCAAAATACTGACAGATAGGGGGGGGGGGGGGGGGGGGGGGGNGGGGGGGGGAAGCAGTTTAAATTTCAAATTCTTTCTACACCAACAGGAAGGCAAGAGTTCCTCTCCATTTTTTTCCAAGAAATGAGCGAACGACTAATTGATTTATGCGAATTGTTTACTCCCTATGTGGGTCTGATTCACCCATTTAAAAGATTGTACATATTCAAAAGATTTCAAATTTTCTTTAAGCAAATTTAATCTATTCGCGATCGAAATGAATACATTTTGACATTTTCATTTTATCCGGGTTTGAATATTTTCTTTTCTATGTTATCTAAGCTTCAATGTGTGTGTCAATAGAAAACGAAAAAATCAGTGTTAATTGATCTTCACGACTATTCTAAGTCTATCATTGTTAGTTAAGTAAATTAATCTCCTATTAGTCAGTTAAGCTTCTGGTTAATTATATCAGCGCTTAGATTTAATTGAAAACTCTTCATTTTTTAATTCCATTGGAGTAACTAGATTTGGCTACTCATAATTATTATTTCCCAAAATACGTATGACCATACCACGTAGAAAGCACCGGTTCCCGTCCGATCACCGAAGTTAAACTACGTCAGGCAGGGATAGTACTTACATGGGTGACCGGCTGGGAATACCCGGTGTTGCCGACTTCTTGTCACCACGATAGTATAGTGGCTAGTATCTCCGCCTGTCACGTGGAAGACCCGGGTTCAATTCCCTGTGGCGTAGTGTGGGCTTTCGGGGTGTGCGATAGACTTACCTCAACGTGGTACACCCTGGGCAACGTATGCTCATGCGCAAAAAAAGCCTATAAACCGGCAGTTGACTTCTGGGTTCAAGCTATCATGACCCCGCTGTATGTCATGTTCGACTACTCTCACAGTATTCACCTCACCTTTCATCTACCCCTGTGTCAGTCCCTTTTACATCCTTAAAACACTTCTGTTCCCCTCCCCTTTCGACTTTTTTTCGATTTGATGTTCCTCTCCCTGTCTGATGGCTGTCGTCAACTAACGGGCTAATGATAGGTATCATAAAGCCTGACATTTGATATAAATAAATATTAGCCTATATCTGGAATGTGTGATAGACGTACCTCCATGTGGTGAGGGGGGAGCTCATTTTGAAATATTTATTGACATCGTTCTTAAGTTATTATTATATCAAATGGCAGGCGTTTTGATTGTTATCATTAGCCCTTTAGTTGACTTCAGTCTTCACAGAGGGGAAGGAACATCAAAGTGTAAAATAATTCAAGAGTGGGGGGGGGGGACAGAAGAGTGCATCAAAGACGAAGGTAGATAAGGTGGAAAAAGGTGCGATGAGTACTGTGAAAGCAGTCGAATATGACATACAGTGGGGTCATGGTAGTTTGAAGTCAACTGCCAGGTAATAGACTTTTTTTTGCCGTATGAGTATACGTTGCCCAGGGTGCACCACGTGGAGGTAAGTCTATCACACACCCTGCATCATTCTTAAGTAAAATAGTGCCTAAGTTTGAGAATATGTAACACTCGTAAGGTTTTAGTTTATTTTGCAAAATGCTTATTTATCCAAATAGCCAGGTTTTAATAAAAGCAGTTTTAATTACACTGAATTAATAACTAATTCCCCTGGCTGGTAAGAACTAATTGCGGAAACCAAGAAGTCCAAGATCTGCTGTGGTTATCCAGCTCGCAGGTGCTACGTTATCTGTTTCGTTTTACCTTTTTTGCTAGAAAGCGTCACAATCGCTTAAAATTAAGCAAAGGTATCTGTTTTTCCCTAATAATTCTGCAGATTTAACCTACAATTAGCAAATTTCGCTTCGATAGCGGGATATTGAGAGAAGACAGGGCAGAGGCAAGCGAGCTTTATTGAAAGAAAATCATAATGATTCAGAGGATCATCTGATTTTAGAACAGGGGGTATTTATAGTTCGTTGAGAAAGGATGATAAAAGCAGATGGAAATGCACCTAACACTGCTCAGCTCACTCAAGCCTCACTTTAGGTGTCCCATAGATTACTATTGGTGAATAAAATGTACCGTTTAATTTGAGAGTAATTTAGGAAACTTGGGCACTAAGAATGAAGTGAGCTTGCCTGTATATATTGCATATATATTGTGACTTTTAATGGTATGGTGGCAGTAATAGTCCAATTTAAGATATATCGTCATGAAAGTACTGAATAAAAGTAATATTTCACACGGTTGATATTATTTAGAAAAGAGCATGACCAAATACATTAACTATAGACAGTAAGGATATATATATATATATATATATATATATATATTGGCACCGGAATGCGATATTCCCATATGAGGCTATAATTTTATACAGTGGATAAACGCTTTCACGGGTAATGTAATTACAAAATTTTCATTTACTTGACTTGCGGGGATAATACTCCTTTCTTTGAACTAACTCACGTTTGATGATTTGGTGTCTGGATTATAATTACAATAATACAACTGTAAATTGGCTGAAAAATCCCTTCAAATGTAACAAAAAAATTATTTATGATTTTTTGTATATTTTTAAATACTATTACTTTTAAGTTGACTTAATAAATAGAGTAAATCTAGCAGTCTTTGGATAGTCAATGCAATTTTAGTTTGCAAGTAAACTTTGAAAATAAAGAAAAATAACGTAACCGTATGAATTATGGTCTTTAATAAATAATATAAAATAAATTAATTCAAGCCAAAAAATCTATCCTATTTCCAATATAAAACTAATGCAGTTTAAGTATTCTGTTGGAGTTGAATCAATACAATCCCCAATCCACGCCTTGTTCACTCTCTGCGATGGTGTTTTTGCGTCAATTTTTCACGGTCGCTGCTTTGACAAGGGTTTCTAGGTCTAAACTATTTCATATTCCTACAAATAGACATCGTCTGTTTGACTATAGTGGACCTCTAAAAACTTTGCAACGTGGATTTTCTACACAATTAGTTAATAATGAAAGAAGAACTTCTTTGGGAAATTCTGAGGCTAAAAGTGCATTCGATCATGTTCAAATGGCTGAGCGTCATCGACTTAATATAAGATTAATGAGTAGGGAGCAACAAAAGGAGTTTTTCAATGACCTTTGGAAAAAGATTATTACAGGTACGTTTAAATAAATTTTCTATGATTTCGTTTAGACAAAGGTGTTATGGTCCAGACTATCGCACGTTTCCTCAATTTAAAAAACGAATTCGGCTTTGAGACTTCCTATGAAAGTGCTATGGCGGATCTTCGAGAGCTCGGACTAAAACCGGACGCGGTAAGGATACTAATTTGCTAGCTTTATTTTTTCTAGACGTTCTTCTCTGTGTTCATCAAGAGATCTTGTGAGAGGGGTGATATGGAGGAAACAGGTCACTATCTTAAGGCTATGCATCAGGCGGGAGCTGTCCCTAATGACTATATTTTCTCCAAAATCCTCCATGGTTATGTCAAATGCGGGTTTGTTATAGTCGTTGTCATACCTATATTCTTGTTCCTCAACTAATCCTTTACTAAGTTTTGCCTTTATTCTTGATAGTTTGCCAGATGAAGTAGCTGTCACTCAAGATGTCATGTCGAAGTTGAACTACTGGCCTTCTACGAAGGCTACCGAGGATCTGTTGCTTGCTTACGCTGATCTTGGTGACGGGAATAGTGTCATTGAGCTAATTCAGGAAACTCTCAACAAATCGGAAGACCTTGCGAATGTTCCTGTCTTCTCACCGCGTTTCCTAGCTGACTTGTATGTTCGTCTCTCAATGTCTCAAGCTGAATCAGACGAAGAAGCCTTCGTGAAGGTAGACATCTAGTTTTTGGCAAGAATGTTCCGTTCTGTTGATAACTAACTTAAACTAATTCGTTTGATTAGATTCTTGACCTTCTAAAGAAAAGGCCTCCAAGTTTTGATGATTTCCGACTTGGAAATGCTCTCACTCGTCTTTTGCAAGAAGGTAAAATTGAGTCGGCCCTCCAATTACTGAGGAACACTCGTCCGCTTAATTTTTCCACGTACTTTCTCACTAGGATTCCTGAAATCTTGGCTAAGCAGGTATATTTTCTCAATCATTCTATCTAGTTGCATCTTTTCTTGGTTTGATTATTAATGATTGTTTGTGTTTCTAGTTTTATTGAGAGGAAATAAAATTTACTGTCGTAGGTATTTTGCTATTTAATGGTTTCGATAGCGGAATCGAAAGGAATACTTTATTTTATTTTATGTCTGGTACTCGAAGGGTAACCGATTGTATAACTAAATGGTATTATGATTCAACCCTGCATCAATAGTTGTGGAATTTAGTTTGTGGATTTTGATAACTAGTATTTTATTTTTAAATAACTCTTCTTTTGTATAGGACTCCAATGTTTTAAACGACTTTTGGGTTGCCTCTGGTGCTATCAGTCGACTACCTGAAATTATCCGCTATATGACTATGGGTACATTTAAGTTTCTTTATTGATTAATCTTATACCTTTTTTCTATTATTTAAACTGTTATTTGCTATTTTCAGAGAACATATTCCGTACCATGCGTGCTAATCCACCTCTTCGAACTGATACATACAATTCTGTTGCAAACATCGCCGTGATGAAGGCCGTCAGGTTCAAAGATATTGATTGTAAGTTTGTCGAAAATTGGCTGATTTGGAAGTAATCTCGTGATCTCTGTATTAATAAATAAAATCCTTGTTACAGCGGTCGTGGAACTCGGAAAAATCCTTGGAGTCCACAAACCACATCTTCTCTACCTTAGTGTTGTTCCTAGACTCCTGAGTCTTGGTTTGAAACCAGAAGAGATCTTGGCAAAATTTGAGGTAGATCTCTTGCTTTTTTATCTCCTAAAGTCTATTAGGGTATAATAGTGTTTTTTCGTTGTTTCAGCCTCCTTTAAGATCTAGTGCAGCGCTCGGTATAGTTCTTAGTGATCTCTGTGCATTTAAAAGCTTTTATAATCCTCCACAATCTGGCCATAGCCTGGAAAACGCCAATATACTCATTGAGGAATATCAAAAGCAGGGTCTGCTTCCTTTCAGTAAATACCTTTCTGTCAACAGCAACTTGATCTTCCTTCTGGTATAGTATTTGTTTATTCTTAATGTCAAGTTATTGCCACTCAGTGGTTGAGATTCTTGCATGTGCTTATTTTAGCTCCGTGGTTTCCGTCATTATGCTGAAGGGGGTGGAAAGGAGTTGAATACTAGCAAAGTTGATGCCTGGATGGATGCCCTCTTCTCTTGTTTTCCTCATGAACGTCGCCCTCTCTTGGCTGGTGCTTTGCTTCGATTCTTCGGTCAAAATCAACAGGAATTACCTAGTGAATCTTCATCAGGTCAAGCTAACTCCGCTATTGATAAGACAACGAATTTGTCTCTTGCCAGGACCGTTGTGCAGTACTTTGATAAAAAGGTACGTAGTTGACTTAAATTTACTGATACACTTTAGCGAAGTTCGATATTAAAAGAGTTCTAATTTGGTATTATCTGTAGAAAATCCCGATTTCCTATCTGGATTTGGTTAAAAAGTCGCTCAAAAATCTTGGTCTTCCAGAGGTAAGCTTGGCTTGAATTTCGACCCACGCTGGTTAATCTGGTGCACTTTTTCCTTTTTTTCAGGAAAATTTCAAATGTTTGATACCCGCGGGGACTATGTAAGTGCATTCATAATCTTTACTAATTTGTGTTTTCAATTTTCAAGGTATTTCCATGCGTATGATCAAAATTCTACTACGGTTTATATGTAACTGCAGATTTGGTGTTTTCAGTTGTCTATTTAGATGTTCAAGATTTTCACGAACTCTTTAAGAAGTTTATTTTTATCAAATGGCAGGCATTTTGATAGTCATCATTAGCCCTTTAGCTGATTTCGGACTTCACGGAGGGAAGGAACAGCAGACAAAGTCTCAAAATGTGGATTGGGGGGGAGCAGAGGAGATTTACAGATGTAAAGAGAGGGACTCAAAGGTAGAGAATATGGGTATGTGAGGTGACTACTGTGGAGGTGGTCGAGCACGCATTACAGGGGAATCATGGTAATTTGAAGTGAGAAATCGACTGTCGGTTTATAGACTTTTACCGCTGCCCAGGGTGCACCATGTGGAGGTAAGTCTATCGCACATCCCTACTGTTAAGAAGTAATAACATTTAATTTTGGTTGGGGGGAGGAGTCATGGAACGGTTGTGATGATAACTCATTTGAAAGTGAATTTAAAAGAGATTTTCACACATTTTCTTATTCCGTAGGTCCAAGCACGCCGTTTTTGTAAGCAAGATTCAAGCTGGAGCGATTGATGGTAATTTTAATACTTATATCATCTCAAGCTGCCCTTCAAACGCACTTTTCCCTTATATATATTCTAATATTTACCGTTCCAAAGATGTGACTGAAGAACTGATGCAAATGCAAAAATCTATCTCGCAGGAGACCAGTGCCCTCGGTCCCATCGATCAATTTGATACTGATATACTCGGTGAAGCTTTCGCCGTTTCCACACCCGTTGCAGGAGCCGAAGGGAAGAAGGTGACCCCAGCGCCCCAACATTTTACACCCCAACAAATGGAGAATCTCTTCTGGGCTCTCCTGAGTGTCTCCGGTGTCAAGAGTCCCAAGTTCTCTGCTGCAAAGATCGGTGAACTCTATCTCAATGGGTTCGTGTTTTAAATCATGTAAGGTTTCAGCATATTTCGCGCAGTCTGTTAACCTTTTTTCTCTTTTGTAGGCGTGACTTGGAGGGTCTTGTTAAATTTATGAATAGGATGGCAGACCAATGTCCTCAACACTTGTCTGTAATTCTTTCTCGATGGTTTATCAGCAAAATTGTGGAACTGGACGCTGCAAGAGCTGGCCAAATTATGGAAGAAGGTGAAATATACTCTGAATTACGGCGTTTTCTGCTTATACATCTAAAATAATAGTTGTTAGTAGTAAGCTGCTAACACGTAATATGACGGTGCCTAGAGCCCAGTACCTTTTTTGTGCTCGGGAAATTTATTTGTTTTGTCAACTTGGAACTCTTTCTTTCTATTCGAGTTGAACAGTACTGTTTGGCGTTGTTTTAATTCATAGGTCGATACGCCTAAAACTCCTAGTCTGTTTTTTATCTCAATTTCTGATAGCATTCATTACTTAAAAGTGTGTAGCTGATGTCTTTTTTCTCCTTGAGCCAACAGAAATCAGACTTGCAGTGTAAGTTTTCGAATGGCCACTAGTTAATTTTCGTTCTGGTTCGCCCCCTTGTCGATACCTTGACTCATAAAGGTATTTGTTTTAGTCAAAATTCCCTGCAAATGAAACAGATCTTGAGTTTCATACTCTAAAAGTTAGTAGCTTCAAAGTAGTGTCAAGCTTTTCCATACTTGAGAAAAATACATATTAGTTTGCTTGTTTTTTCTTTTCAGTTTTGCAAAAACCCAACGTCAGTATTTCCTCTATGGTTCTGGGGGCCTATAACTACGAATTGTGCCAAGTCGGTTCGGAAAATGGCGGCGACATGGCACCTCCCTCTCATTTGGGCATCAAGGTTTGCATAACTATCTTCTAGTTTCTCTCGTCTGCTACTTCCTTTCATCATATTCGCAATGTCTCTCTCGCTCTCCTTTAGCTCCTCCCTGCACGTCTTGAAACCTTCAACCACCTACGCAAAGTTAGAAGTGTCCATAGTGCTGTTGAAGACCTGTGTAAGTTTCCTAATCTTTTTACTCATTATGCGATATCTTTTTACTTTTGCTACTTACGACGTATTAAAGAGTAAAGAAAGGCATTGGAGAGACTTAAACAATAAAGGCTGGACATAAAAATGTGGCTATTTTCATATTTTTACTTTTCGTCTAATATACATAATTTGTTGACCTAATTCTCGAGTGGTAGTCCATATCGAAAGTCTAGGAGCAGATTGGCGTTTATTTTATCTTTGAAACTAGTTTTCTATTGGTGTAAGTAGTTGTCTATTACTTTAGAATTAAATCACCAGACCAGATAAGAACTGAACTATAGATGCACTGCTCGAGATGTATAGATTTCAATATATTGGAATTATATTAAAGGTTTCCTGGAACTGGGAAGTTAGTATCCTTAAATAATTCCAGGCTTGAATTATTGCGGACCATTATGACTTAACTTCGAAAGCTTTTGAAAGTAAATCGCGGTTTTTCGCTTTTCAAGAACGTATAGTTGCTTCCTAAAACGAATTTCACTAATCTTTTTTTTTGTTTCATAAAATAAAACTCCCATCTCGTATTGTGTAGGGTTATAAAACTCCGTAGCGTAGCCTTTCCTACCTCCGTTACCAAAGAACAGTTTGGGCAAATCATATTCTTGTTGTACACCTATCTCAAATCCTCCCATATAATCGTTTCTTCCGTTTCTTCCAGGTCTAAACAATCATATCTTCGCTGCATATGCACTTCGTAACTGGGCCTGGCAAATTGGTCTTACTCTTCTTCCACAAACTACAGAAACTCTCCTCGCCTCTCATGTTTTAATGAACGCCGTTCCCCGCATTCCAATCGACCTTTTAGCCCCAGAACGCTTGGTGATTCGTGGGGGTGTCAGTCTAGCCGGCTTGATTCCACGAATTCGTGATGCTATCACTATGGTCAATTCCAACCAGACTGTGGACGAAGCTACCATGCTTGCAGCAGTCAACGATGTCACAAAGGCCCTTGCTGAACATTCCTTTGTAACGGATTCCTCAGATATTGCCCAAACTATGAGACCGGCTGCCTTCAAGCAGGCACAGTTTGCCTTCTGGTCGGCTGTTAGTCAAGCTCTTGATTCAGCAGGATCTCGTATTACTTCGCCTGAAAACCTGGCTCGTATTGCGAATGGTCTTATCACGGAGGGACATGAGGCGGCAGTTCTCTCGTGGATTTCTTGTCTCTTGAGAACAGATAAGATTGCCGCTCTCTGCTGTGGTGCCCTGGCATCGAAAAAGTTAGTTGCTGAATTTGTGGTGTTGTTCTTGGTCTTTTCTGTTTAATTTGAATCTAAAATTTAGTTTTTCGTCTTATTAAAGATGTGAAAAAGTTTATTTATTTATATAAAATGGCAGGCGTTTTGATAGTTATCATTAGCCCTTTAGTGCTACGGGCTTCACAGAGGGAAGGTTCATCAAAGTAGCATAGTTCGGGCTTTACAGAGGGAAGGTTCATCAAAGAAGCAGAAATGACAGGCGTTTTGATAGTTATCAGGAGGCGTTTTGATAGTTATCATTAGCCCTTTAGTTGACTTCAGGTTTCGCAGAGATTAGGAGGAACATCAAAGTGACAAAAAGGCTAGAGGGAGGGACAGAATAAAGATTCACAGAGGTAAAAGAGACAGACAAAGGCAGAGAAAAGGTGAGATGAGTACTGTGGAAGGGATCAAATATGACATACAGTCGGGTCATGGTAGTTTGAACTCAGAAGTCAACTGCCAGTTAATAGACTTTGTCGTATGTGAGTATACGTTGCCCAGAGTGCACCACATGGAGGTAAGTCTATCGCACACTCCGCTATGTAAAAAGATGATTTGTGTGTTTACATCAATCAGCTAAGAATGCTGCTATCTTGCCTTATTAGACCTCAAATTTCTCTATTTTTCAATATACCTTTTTCCCTATTGCCTGTTTTTATAGGACTAAGTGTGTGTCCTAAATTATCTCCTTCTGTTAAGGACATTTTTTAATGAAAATATGCCCAAACAGTCATTGTTTTCAACTTCCCAATAAGACATTAACTTTTAGGTATTTTTGCCCCTGCTATGTGTCGAAGCAGACTCCTTGTTTTTAATTTGGCCATGATTGATATTTTGCTATCTATTTGCATTAAAGTGACTCGTTCCGATGAGAAATTTGAGATGGTAGCCATTTGGTTCGTAATAGAATTTTGTCTTTTTTTCTTTCACAGATCTAGCGAAAAGTTTGTTCAACTCCTTATTCAACGTCCACAGTTGCAATTCGAAATTGCTACTAGTCCAGCTCTTACTCTTATGACACCTGAGCAACAACAAGCTGGTAAATCATTATATCATATATTTCACCTCTAGTGGCAACAATCAATTAACAGTTATTTGAAAATGTTTTCAGTTATTAAAAACTTCGAAACCATTAACAAAGGGGATCTTCCAATTCTCGCCCAAGCTCTGCTTAATAAGGATTTTGATCAAGCAAGGGTATGTGCTCATTTTAGAAATAAAAATCTAATCAACTTTCCTTGCTAGAACATCATTGATAAACTTAGCAATGATGCCATCCCTGTGCTCGCCGAATTCGTCAATTGTCGAGTGGGTTGTCTCCTTTACTTAATATGATTCAGTAGTAGGGTATTTTATTTGTTTTGTTTCCTTTAGCCCAACTTTATTCCTCTTGTCGCGGAGGCGTTAAGAGACAAGCCACTGGATAACAAGATCGCTTTTATTAATCATGCATTTGATATTGCTCGTGCGTTGGTTTTCATTCTTGATTGTGCGTGTTTTAAAAGCTTCCCGTAAAATGGTATTTTATCTCTTTTCAGAGACTTCTAATGCCTCTCTGCGTCTCATATTAGGCCTTCTTGAAATTGCAGGAAAGCCTAACATGCTTGAGGATGAGAAGACAAAGGCTGATTGCTTGAAAGACCGTATCTCTATCTCTAATCAAGTCTTCCTTCGCGCCTACCTTAAGCATCGTTCTTCAAATCGTATTTTGACGGCAAGTATTCCATTTATAATAATCGAAGACTAAGGTCATTAAACACCTCTGGTAAACGGAGAAGTGAGAATGGTCAGTGTTTAATAATACGGTCAATGATAGGATGTTGGTTTCTCAATTGTGGAGGCTCTGAGGTACCTTGTTTGCACGTGAACCTGTAATGAACTGCCACGCATGTGTGATAGTTCAGCAGCTAAATATTCCACAGCGTTTTGATATAGACTCTTGTCTAACTTTGCACGTTCTTTGTTAGCCATATGCCAGCATATGAATTGCAAATCGACTTAGAAAATTGGTAATATAGGGGTAAGAAATATTGATTAAACTCAACTAGTGTTTTTCATGACTCACAAGAACGGTCGAAACGGTCTCATTTAGCTGGTAATTGGTTTTGTTCTAGTTATTCCTAGTAGTTAGCTTGCTTGTCTTCCAAGTCAAGTCACGACTTGGTCCACAGCGATGCTTACCCAGGGAATGGGATTTCCATTGATTAAATCTTTCTACTTATTTGAGGTGGGAGAATTAATGCACCTCTGTCTAATAGTCAAACTGTTTTTGCAGTTTGACTATTATGTGTCAGTCACCTCGATGCGATCTAATACCATGTGTTCTTAATATTTAGGCTGGTTTTGCAACTGGATTAGACTATCTCCAATCGATTTTCCCTGGTTCTGCTCATGTTGATCTTCGAGAATCTATTATTCAAGCTACTCGACTGAACAAAAGTCATGCTCTCTATGAGGCTCTAACTATGTAAGTTGACTTTTCCCTTTTTATGCGCCATCTTAAGGATCCAAGAATCACATCCATCCAAACTGAAAGATGCTGCCAAATCTATCATGTACTCTCAGTTTCTCACTGGCGGATATCGAAGTAAGTCGATTTTTTCAAATTGCTTTTTTTGATAACTTAAGTGCTTTGTTGCTAATTTTGTTGCTTCTCTTTGAAAGATGCAATTGGACTCCTCTTCTCTGCTGCTAATAATCGAAATGCTGATTTGCTTGAGGTCTGTGTCAAACCATCTCTATCTTTCCTCTTTAGAGGACTAGGAACTGCATTCACGGGACTGGTCGATATCTATCGGTAAAACTGGTTTTCTTATTGTCTTTAAAAGACCCCCCCCCCCATCCAAATTTACTCACAAGCAACCCAACTAATGGTAGTAAATGGTTTGGTGTGTGTTCAAAAAGTGCAATTTTAATAACCGTCAATTTTTTACTAAATGCAAAGGTATTTTAGTGAAATCCTTTTCGAAATGATTTTTCCATGGTTACTTTTACTCTGTTAGGGTGCAACCATATGTTATATACGAGTGTTATATCGAAGCAGATTAAAGTGGGAAAAAATTTCATTGAAACACGATTCTTATTTAATGTTTTTTTTTCCTGAGCAGGCAGTCAATAAATCTTATATTCGATTAGTATATTTGACCGTTTGTTGTCTACCCTTATTCAATTAGGGAGGAGAAATCGTTGCCTTTTCAATTCGTATCAATATATTTGCTATTAAAGTTGTAATTGGAACTCTAGTGGCAAACCATTATCACGTCGAGGAAGCACGGCTCAATGATCTCCGCAAATTCAAAAATGTGCTTGCTGCAAAGTGTATTTGAGCGAGTTTAAGAGTTGCGTGCGCGAGAATTCAACTCAGTCAAAGCTTAATCTCTATCAACAGCAAAATTCTCAAATGACATAGAGATGTTTTGGACAAAAAGTTCAAAATTGCGCCTTTTGTTCCTGACATGCCTTTAGCTTTCAAGAACGTCGCCTTCATATTCGTATTTTCTCTAGTTGATAATTGTAATCTCTAGAGCTTTCTTGTCACCCATCTCGTATTTATAGTACGAGTATTAACTAATCGTTTTGATTGTGCCTGTGAACTAAATTAATTACCTCAACTGAGAAATGTAAAACATGTTCCTAATATGATGACTAGGGGGGGGGGGGGAAGCTTTTGATTCCCGATCCTAATAAAAATTTTATTTCCTTTTCATTCAAATAATTAGTTTTCTATTAACACGCATTTTACATTTGGGAGGATGCGTTTAATTGCGCTTCTTTTTTGTTATCTTTTAGTCAAATCGATGTGGATCCTGTTTCCCACATGGCTATTTCTTTCCATCATTTTGGCGAGTTGACCACCCCAGTTGGTATGTTTTCATCTTTATGCCAAATCCGCCCCCCCCCCTCTCCCTCCGCCCCTCTGGTTGTAGTAAATTGATTTCGCTTTATTTACTTTTAGTGCAATTCCGCGAAACACCAAAGATTGAGTCGCTCTCCCTTAAATTTGATCGTGGAATCACCCCAGACATCTCCGACCCAGTTCGTTTGGCTAAGGAGTCAGTTACACATCTGGCCAATATTCTTGCTAGGTAATGCGCTATAGGTTTGTTGAAAACCACTATTTTCTTTTGTATCGGCTTAGCAGCTTTCGCCAACATTAGGGTTTTCTCATGTTTATTTTACATTTTCGGTGGAGAATTTCGTCATTTGGTTAGCATTCATCCGCATCAGTGGTATTGGTGAGCGTCAAGATGTTTGGCCTCCTTCGAAGTATGCTTTAGAATCTATACGTCTGGTATTGTTCGGACCATAATTGCCAAAATAATGGCTATATTAAAGTATTAAAACAGGGAATATAAAATATAGTTTTGTTCATTGCATTTCTTTTATATCAATCTTGTTTGCCTCACTGTCAATCGGCTATTGTGAAGCGAAGAATGCCTGTTTCTTTCTTATTCATGAGGGTTCGTTTCAATTTGCTTGAAAAATTGATCTTCCCACCCCCCATGTTTTTAATCCGATATTTATTTACACCAAATGGCAGGTTTTCTGACACTTATCTCATTAGCCCCTTAGCTGACTTCGGGCTTCACAGAGGGGAGGAGCATCAAAGTCACAAAAAGTGGAGAGGGGGAAAGAAGTGTGATTCACAGATGTAAAGGAGACAGGCAGACACAAAGGTAGAGAAAATGTGAAGTGAGTACTGTGGAAGTGGTCAAATATGACATGGAGTCGGGTCATGGTAGTTTGAAGTCGGAGGTCAACTGCCGGTTTACAGACTTTTTGCCTTATGAGTACACATTGTCTAGTGTGCACCATATGGAATTAAGTGTATCACACACCCCGTCTTTAATCCGATATGCACTTCCCAATAATTTCGTTTTATTGTAACTCCTCTCCTGTGGTTTTCCTTTCGGCCGAATAATTTATTTTTTCTCAATTCCAGCAATAAATTAGCGCCTGAGAATGTCACGGTTCTTATTGATGTTGTACGAAAACTCTGGGGGCCTGGACGTAAGTTCCTTTTCCTTTAATCAGCCCAACTTTCATGAAATATTCCCTTCTAACTCACATTTATCTTGTTTTGTCCTTTATCTTAACAGGAATTGACCTTCTTCTTTGTCATTTGGTTGAGCTAAAAGCCAATGAATCAGTTGAACAAGTCGTTGGGAGCTTGACAACAGAACTCCGTGATCGTCGTGTTCCGTTTAAGACGCTGTGCTCTCTTCTTAAGTATGGTCACTTTCTTATCTACTGTTATGCATGCTTCAGTGATAGCTAATCTCCCCTTCTCTTCAGGCTTAACACTTCCGGGGAAGCTGCTAGCAGCAATGAGCAATTCGTTAGCTTGGTGGAGGAACTAAAAGCTTATCCGTCCCAAAGCTTGACTCTGTGCATGAACGGGCCGCATGTATCTACCCTCTTTCATTCTTGGCCTGAGCTCCGCATTAATGATGGTAATATATTAATGCCATAAAAAGGTCCAAGCATATTTGTATTTACTAGGGCGAATGATGTTTGAGCCATAATTTTAGAAATTAAATCAAAGTGGTTGAATTAGCGCTTATCTATGCTTTCTTATTTAATTAACAAACAAATACCATTAAGTCCTTAGCCCTTCATTTTCAGTAACTATTAATCAAGAAATAAGTAGTATTGGGAATAAAAACACATTCTCTTTCCTTTTCTATTATTTTTAGCTTTGGACGTCATCGGGAACACTCTGGAACGTTTCCAATCCATTCTACGACTTCAACTGGCCGCTTCTTTAGTTCATCGTGGTCTCCTTGATAAGGCGTCTCCCATTATTGAGGTATCCAGTTTTATATTCTTTCCTTAATTGATTATCTGGAACACGATATTCTTTACCTCAGCCTACATTCTCATCAATTAATCTAGAAATCTGGTCCTCTTCCCTTCAACTACCTGGCAGGGAGTCTCAATCATCCTTTGAACAAATCAAGTTATCACAATTCCTTCCAATATCTCAAAGCCACAGATCCTGAACATCTCGCAGCCTTTGTGGACGCTAGTCTTCGCAATGCAGGTTAGTCATTTACAAAGTGTCTATGCTCTTTTATTACGCACCACTTTTCCTTCCATTCTTTTTTATGTTACATCTACCAAAGGGGTAGTACTACACCATAGGATTTATAAGCTAAGTTGATTCGTCACGAATTGACATTATTGGGTGCAAACTAAGAAAGACGTGATGGTTTAAGCAGAGAAATGAGATTTTTGTAATGTCAGAGTAGTTGCTCGCTTAAGCGCGCACTGTGAGTGTAAACTGAATTTTTGTCGTATAAATTCTATTCATAAATCCTATATTTTGGATTTCGCTTTATTGTCTAAATTGGAGTAATTGTTACCATTTCTACTCTTCTGTCAGCAGAGTTGAATGTTTGCGGCTTTCCGCATTATATAGTTCTCTTTATTTCCCTATGTCTGTAAATGGTGATATTTCGCACAGAGTGATTCTACGATCTTCGTTTTGGCCAAAGCATTTCGAATCTCATTTCCTAATTGATTTAATTAATTTGGCCGCCCATCCTTCGTTTTACCTCTTAGTTCGTTATTGGCCGGCGTAAAGTACTGGTTATAGCGTAGCATTTACCCCCCCCCCCCCCCCCACCTTAATGTAGAATCGACTCTATGGTAAACATTTGTCTTGGTGTTTTTATTTACCTCCGTCCTGAAGAAATATTATTTAGCATTTATTTTACTTAATTCTGTTTATATACAAGGGTGTACGCAAGAAATGAACCACTCTTTTAAATTTACTACTGAACACTAGGTTTCTTGAGATCATAACAAAATCAGGACTGGTCTGCTAAGTGCAAAATGAGGAGAAAGTAGGCACTGTAGCGGCTATTTCACAAATAAACCTCTTGTTGAGTCGTTTGGTATAACTTGCCCCAAAATTAACTAGGGCTGTGTCTATAGTAGTAAAAAACTGAAGGTTTCGATTGGAGAGAGTTTATTGCAAGAATGCTTAAAGATTTAGTGCAATTAACTCTAAGTTCCACAATTGTTGAGTGCTTATTTTCCTGGGGGTCTGCGCACGAGATTACTTCCGTCCTAGTTTTACCTTTGCAATAGAGCCTTCAGGACAAAACGTTGCCATTGAAATCCTAAGAAGGAGACCGATTGCAAGGCTTGAGAGCACCCACTTAATTTAATTGCATCATATTTTATCCTTTGTTCGATTTGTATCCTTGATATTGTCCATTTGCAGATGCACGCTTATGTTAATTGCTTTAGAGGGTTCTCAGATCTTTTTCTTGTCATTTTCTAGCAATGTCTGCTCGCTCAAGTGCTTCTTCAGAAGTCGTCGTTGGACTCTTGAAAGCTGCAATGGAAGAATCTCCAACAGACTTGAAGAGCTTCTGCCAGCCCTCCACTTTACGCATCTTGAATGAGGCTACAAAGAACTGCGAAGAGGTAAATGACAATGTACTTTGAAATTTCGGTACGGTGGTATGTGCTACATAACCCCGTCCGAATCAAATGTTTAATGTAATCTTGAGATGAAATTTGGATTTACACATTATTTTCGTTTTCTTTAGATTCAACAGGCTCTATTTAAAAAGTCTGACCCGAATGATAAACAGAAGTAATCGCCATTTTAACAATGCCATCTTGTAGATTTGTAAACCTTAATTAGTTAAAAAATGAATGAGTAATACTAATAAACTGTTCTTTTTTACTTATTGTCTTACTGTTTGCAGTATCATGGAATGAGTATTCCAATATTATAAGGAAAGCGTTCCAGCATATTTAATGCGATTCCCTGTGGAGTACACAGTCCTCCCACTATCACTTATTTATTTATTTATTTTTATCAAATGGCAGGCGTTTTGTTAGTTATCATTAGCCTCATAGCTGACTTCAGGCTTCACAGAGAGGAGGAGGAGGAATATCAAAGTGAAAAAAAGTCAAGAGGGTGGGGGAAACAGAAGAATGTTTCAAAGATGTAAAAGAGACAGACACAAAGGTAGCAAAAAGGTGAGGTTAGTACTGTGGAAGTAGACGAAGAGAAGTCAGCTGCCAGTTAATAGACTTTCTGCCGTGTGATTATACGTTGCCCAGGGTGCACCACGTGGAGGTAAGTCTATCGCACACCCCATCCTCCCACTATTAAACTAAGCAATCTTATGCGCCTTCAAACATTCTGGAGGACGAAGTCGTACGTGCAGAGGCCTTCTCAACTAATCAGCTACTAATTTCATTCAGGCTACGTTGGCCGTGTTTCAATATTACTCGTGGTTGCCATGAGCATTGTCTGCAATAAATGCTATACTGCGATACCGTTGAGATAACTTAGCAGGCTTATTTGTGAGCATTTTCCAGAAAGGGTCATTTAGATCTTGTGAGAGCTTACTTGTACAGTGACCCCTTGCAGTCCTTTCAACACTTTAAATGCAGTTGAATTCAATGTGCTCAAATTGTTAGTACCTAAGGCTTTTCGACGATTTGAATAATCATTTTACACTGTCAGTTAAATTCTAAGTTTAAATGCTAGAGTAGGTGTTGTGATTTGTGATATTTTATTCTCCGTGGTCTATTTTTTGTTGAATTGACAGGTTGAACGACAATACCTTGTGGATGTTCCACGTTTTACTCAACTGGTTTAGTTTTAGCTGGGATCACCCACACCTTTACTTCCAACCGAAATATCTGCGGAATTAAGTGACCGGCTGATAGATTGAGATGATACAGATTCCAACTCACCCCCCCCTCTTAACTACTGAATCTAAAAAGAATACCAATGTCTCCGGATGGAAGGTTGATGCCAAGCTACTAATGGCCAGATTTGGCGGAGTCTTTGAAGCATCTTCTTACTGTCATGTAAAAAATGCCTATGGCGAACGGTGGGGGGTTAGTTAGTAGTCGTCTTTGTAATTCAAAAATTAAATTGCTTTCCATGTTAATGTTGTGCTCCCAGCAGAGTCTTCATAGCATTATTAATTCCATTTATCCAGGTATGAGAAATAGATGTTGTTCCATATTGCCTCTTCCCTTAGAAGCTGCCCTAGTATAGCCGAATAATTCGGACTCAGATTTGTATGCAGGAAACTGGCATTTTGTTTGAAATGAACTTGCTCAGAGATTAGTAGCATCCGCTCACATCCTTTTTCTTCAGACTTTTTCGAACAAGAAGAACTGTATATTCATTGATCAGATATGGCATTCTTCTTAATATGAAATGAATTTAATAATATGAATTTGTGCCTCTTGACAAGAATGCATTTTGGGAAAAAATAAGGTCAAAACCTCAAAATATTACGATTGAATGCAACATTCGATATCAATAATCCGGTTAAAGAGCAGAAGAGAAATAAAATTTGTGGAGAATTCCATTAGTACTAAGTAGTAATGAGGCAATTTTCAACGAATAAATTGTCAGCAACAATTTCTAAACATGAGAATAATGCAACTAATGAAAAATCGGCAATAGAAAACTATTAAAAAAATAAAGATTAATTCCATTGCAATATGAAAACCAAAAAGCTAAAGCACGATATATTTATTGATCAAATACAAATTCTCTAGCTAATGATAACCTTAAAAATCTATTCATAATACTTTAAATTGCAATTGTGGCAAGTTGAGACTTGTTTTAAGGTTTAATTAGCTACCATGCACTTTAAGATATAAGAAAATTTTAAAAATCAGTGATAATGAAATTGGCTCCTTTTGTCAAGAAGGTAGCATAGAAGATACCAATATCATGATACTCAATATAGAATATAATTGAATAATTTAAGAAAACGAAATAATGTAACTTCAGTTTCCGTTTATAATTACAAAAGTTTATTAAAGTAAATGAGGGACCGGCACTGCGAGAAAATTTGTAAATATATAAGCCGTATTGGAAATATTTAAACATTAAAAATTAATATAATAAATTAGTGACAAAGGTTAAAAAATATTATCTTTAACTTACACTTTTATATTTAACTTTGCAGTTCTGTGGAATAATGAGAAATCGAAAAAACAAATCTGACCTTGAAGAACGCCAGAGGCTGCGGTCTTTGAAAACATCAGCTGTTGGCTTCTTGCAGTTTTGTGTATTATCTGCCGCTGCCTTGGTGTATGCTATCTTTTCGTTGCGTAAAATACTATTTAATTAAACATCAGCTTAAAGGCTTAAGCAGGCTTCTCTCAACTGCAGTTTACTTTGTAAATATTACTTGTTGCTAAGTAATATTCGTCTTTGCTAGACCAGACCGACTAGATATAAAATGACAATATCGGGATCAGTAAGCGAACCCAGTTGTAAGTTTCGGTAAACCTGACCAAGTTTTAGGTCTTTCTTATCAATCCAAACAGTCGCTTGATAGAATTGACTGTGAAAACCTCATTGACCTCTGCTTTCAAGTCAAAGAGGCGGTAAGTGCTACCGTAATTTTACATTGTACTTTAGTGTCGCACAGTCTATCAAAATGCGGAAGTAGCCTCAAGCCCCAATTATTTCCTCAAATCATCTATTACTGCTGAACTTCATCAACACCTAACTGAAGTTCATCAGTTACTCAGTGAAACTGATTTTATCATCCAGATTAAAAATATGTATTCATTTGCCGGAAATTATGACTTTCGAGATATTCGAGCAAATGGATTTAGGACTTTCCTCTCAATCATTTCGTGTTGTTTGGCCAAGATACTAGTTCATCTTCGCAATTTGGATAGGAAGACCTTCTCTGTTTGGTACTTGCGGTTTTATTTTCCTGTTACAATTTTTTATTTTGTCTGTTAATATTCTTGCTTATTTCAGGCCAAAGACTACAGCGGAGTCCCTTATTGCTTACTTGCGATGCCTTGAAGAACTAGCCTTCTGTATCCTTCTACTCTGTGAATTTCCAAAATTCTCCGCTACTCCTAACACTCTTTTTCCCCAACTTGCCTATGCCAATTTGCCCATTGCTTCCCTTTCAAGTCATGACAATCTCGGCCCCCCTCTACTCATCTCCAAACTCCTAGTGGACATTTACAAACCAGAGACATTTGATGCTCCCTCCACATCTCCCTCCCGCTACAACGAATTGGTTGATTTCTTCGATCTGATTCACCAAGATGCCTTCTATGGGCGCGCGATTGCATTTTATTTGGACACGTCGGCGCAGAGTCTCTTTCGAATGCTTGGTAGCATCATGGCTGGTTTTGCTGATAGCTATCAGGTGATCATTGTCTTATTATTCTAATATGCATCTTTTAAAGTGTTGCTCCAAAATAATTTTTCATTCACCTTATTAAACCCGTGTGTAATATTGAGATAGTTTTAATGATATTTTTTTAAAGGAATACAATTTCGCAACCAAGTTATTGGAATTTAATTTCACTGATTGTTAACGTATTTATTAGGTAGTTTTCCTCCAATACTGTTCAAAATTGGTTATGCTTTAATGTTCTTTGAAACTGTTATTAGTAATTTTTCGTTCTTAAGTTTCTTGTCGATTAACTTGAATTCCATATTTCTTTGGATTTCACAAGACAAGGTTACCATCCAAAAGCTACTAATTCTTTTCTCGCATTTGAAATAGTGAGTTTTAACATTTTCTCTGACTCAAGATCTTCAACAATTTTAACGCGACAACTGATGCTCTTACCCACTTCCATGTCCAAATTTGATGTTCTTTGAGGGAATATGTATTTCTGTAGATTACGTAAATTCGCTCATATTTCCTTTTTATCTTACCTTAGCTGAAAGGATCTTGAGATTAAGAAACTTCCATTTAAATTTGTATTGTGGATTAAAACAAATATCTGCAAGAAAACACAACTCTTCTCCTAACCATTTTACGAGATAAAAGAGTCTGCCATCTATCAATGAACAGCAAAACTTTATTCAGTTCAGAAAAAAACCAATTATTTGAGTGTCATTTGGCAGAAAGAATAGCGGAATAAAAAGTGTAATTGGAACTGATAAACAATATGAATTAGGGCATTTACGAAGTAAGTCGTAATGTCTGGTGTCCGTTGTTGGTCTTACGGTAACTCGCGAATCGTCAATGAGAGAGGATATACGAGTCTATATGTGAGCTCTCGTCTTTAGTGGTATTCAATGCGTCTCCTTTCACCGACTTAACTCCTTTATCATCTTTCGGTTTGGTGAATTGTCATGGCTGTAGCAGCCATCGATATTGATTGCAGTCTCTATAAGAGGAAATACTCCCATCAAAGGAAGTAGATTGAAATCAATGATGAGTGAATTATTTCCTTCCTGCTTGTATCAATGCTTCCGCTTGTCTGAATAGTATAGTGTTCATTGTACTCATTGTTGAATACGTATATATGTTATAATTATTAAAATCGCTTTATAATGTTCTCATTGTACATTTAATTCTAGTGTGCCATGCAAGGAATATCAGGATTCGTGAACGCTGTCTTCCGTAGTGTCACCTCTTTCCTCTCCCCGGAGGAGCGTGGTTCTCGAATTGCCCAAATCACTCGCTCCGCGGATGTATTATTTTGCAAACGTTTTTGGAGTCTTGCTGAAAACCGCTTCCTCATTGAGATGCCCAAACTCCTTCTTCCTCAGATTAGCGTGTGCCACACCTTCGATCTTCCCAATGAACCGGTGATGCTTGAAACTGAACCAGGTATTTCATTTTGATTTAACCCTCACCAATAATGTGTACTTGCAACTCCTCATTTACTTAACGCCCCCCCCCCCCCCCCCCCACTAACCAGAGCCACGTAGTACTGTGTTTTGGGTAATAAAAGTGAAGAAAAGGGAAAGGCTAGTCTTAAGAATTCTGCTGTTTTGGCACTTTACTGTTCCTAATTTTGGACGCATTTACTAAATCCGACTCAACTTGCATTTCTTCCCTCAGTGAAGAATCATGTTTTGTGAGTGCATAATGTCTCAAATTTTGGTCATTTTCATGCCTATCTCCCCTCGTCTCTCGGCAACACACAAAGTTTCGGGTTATTGGGTTGCCACGGATGTTCGTTCCTCTGTTCTGATCTAACTTCTTGCGGTCCCAGCTAATGATGATGATGGGTTGTTGGTTTCTTGCTTATTTTGCACTTAAATATGAGTTAATCTACAATTTCGTAGAGAGAAATTAGGGCAATTTAAGACCTCTCATCCCGGAGAAACGGAAAATATCTCTGTTTAAAAATGTCTGATAGTGTTTCATTATCTTAATTTGATCTTAATTTGCTCTTTTTAAAGTCTCTTGAGTGAAACATACTATGAATGGGGGGGGAGGGGGGTTAGTGTGGTGTTTTGCGAAGTTGGCCATCAGTGCGCACAATGAGCGAAACGGCAAACCTCACCAATTAATGATCACCCAATAAGCAAGGTGTGCAGGTTTTGCGTTTCTCCATCTTCGACACTATCTCCCCAACATGAGTATTTAAAACCACATTTGAATGCTAGAAATATCCCATCAAATGCAGAAATTGAGTAAATTGATGCAAGGTCTTCTGGATAAGTCAGTCTTGATAATTGGGGAGATTTGGGAAATCTTAAAATTCAACCAATGAGGCTATATTCTGAAACCTATTCTTTTGCCTACGTGCGTCCACTTTAGTCGCTTTACGTTTCATGAATAAACTTTGAATATTCATTGGGACATTTGACTGCACACTAATTTTCCGAATAAGAAACCTGAAAGTTGTTTCAATAAACTCAATTATCGACAAGATGCATTTGGCAAAGGCACATCTCTATCTTTGCTCTAAAAAATATGTCCTCTGAACTTTGTTGTGCTGCAGGCGATGACTAATTCATTTATACTGCTGACGATTTTCCTCCTGGAAGTTGTTATTCAGAAAAAAAAATTGCTATCCACATCGATCTTTATTTTACCTTTAGCACAAATTGAAGTGCTTATTTAATGCGGGATTAATCAAAGCAGATGACCCGGCAAATTTGCTTAATATCTTGCTTAAATTTGGATAAGGTGAAGGTGATTGTCGGTAGTCTCTGCTGCATAAAATGTTTGATTACATATTCATCCATAAGATTCAATTTTGCATACTCTCTTTTTTTATGCATGCCACTTCTATGCGATTCGATTAATCACACTAACTTTCTCTCTGTAGTTGATGGCCGTTCCTCTATGGTGACAATAAACCCACCTCTTGGCGACAAGGGTATATCCGTGCGTCTAATTAGCAAGGTTCGCCGAAAGGGTATGACCTGGGCCTTGCGTCAAGGTAAGGAGGTCAAGTCCACCAGGTCAAACTTGCGAAAGTCGCCTTCAAAGTCCTCATCGCCAACATCTTGCGGCCCACCTGAAAGTCCCCGTTCTGAAGCGGAACCTTCACCTTACCTTCTTATCCACATTCATGGGGGAGGATTTATTGCCCTGTCGTCAGAAACACATGATGTAAGTTAATGCCACCTTATTCGCGAGTATTTGGATAATTAATCAGAGGGCTCATTCTATTGAGCTCTCTTTTCTACTCAAATAGTAGAGTGGCTTTAATTCAAATTTTGTTGTAAAGTCGCCTGAACAAATAAATATACGGAAATGGTTTTATAAGTGTCTTACAATGTTGTAAATTCTTTACCGATTTTCTGTGTCCATTGGCACTTCTTGTTAAATGCAGGGGTTCAGTCGTGTCTGAGTGGATTTTATGTGGGGTTCATTCTCCCCACTGCTATAATTGGAATCCATACCAGCATGATTAAGTTCCATTCCATTCAATGCACTTTAGTGAACATTTCGTCCTTTAATGTTCCACTGTATTCTATTCTATTCTATTTCCTACTAGAAATTGACAATAACTTCTATTGGAACTTCGGTGTTTGGGTGTATAGTTCACCTAATGGAATATTCACGTAGATTTTATCTCAATGACCGAATAGCCGGAGTTGGGGAATGACTTTTTTTGTATTTTCATCTCATATCAAAAGCACTCTGCCAAAGTTAATCTCATTCTACTTACAACGAATAGTGATCATTCAATCAACATACTTTCTTTCATGTCTGTATTTTATCTGTTCCTTGTATTCGTTTTTTGTTTCCATGAAAAACCATGGTAATTTTGCTTCAAAGATCGGAATAAGCGTTACAGAACACACCTGTCAAACGTGCATTACCATTTGTAATCGTTTACAAGCTAATAGCATTGGAGGTAATATGTTTTAATTGTAATTGGGACATTTGCACTCACGATTTCCCTCCTCATTTTCGCCAATAGGACTCTATGCTTAAATTCGTCTTCTAGATGAGATAGTTTTTGAGTCCGGTCTTTTTCTTACCATAATTATCCCTCTTATGCCTATAATTAAGCTGACAACAGATGCCTATTATCTGAAATTAGTACTGCCGATGCTATTTTTTTGAAAACGTAGGTGAATTTTGTCTGCGTGTGATTTGATTTTTTGTCGTTTGTTTTCTACTCAGCTCAAATTATCGAAATGCTGCCGATATTTTGTACACTTCCGAGTATTGCGTAATCTAATACCTCTTCCAACTTCCAAGTTGAATATGCATCTCTTCAAAGGTTCTCTACGAAGTTGAGTAAGCCTAACACTTTCTAGCAGAATATTTGAATAGCATTCTTAAGAAAATAGCTTTTCCATCCCGATCTTCTTTATAGTGGAGTTAGTGCGTCCATAAATGTCTGCATTTGCAGTTGTTTGTCCCTCTTCAGTGACTTCCATGAAATCCCCCCCCCCAAATAAGACTTTGCAATACCAGACCACCTTTAAGAAGGTTTATCACACTTTGAACCTCTTTATCGCCGAAGTGGAGTCCACCTGTCTGTCTTTTGCCATTTGAGGTGGTAACGACGAAGTTGAATTAGTCATGAGACACCTTCAGTCGTGCTTACTGAATCTTTTCTTTAACCTCAGCACCTTCGTCAACTCTCAACTTTCTATTTTTTCATTTTGGTACAAATTTCGATACTCAGGGCTGAAGAGATATCCCCCCCCCATCCAGTATAAGGTTTCTAGAGTCAGTATTTTGGAGTCAGTGCTTCGAGTAGAAATTTATTTTCAAAAAGTGCATTGTTTACGAGTCAATATTTACAATTTTCAAAATATCATTGACCTTGAATGAAGTTTATTACTCTCTTCCCATGATTTTTTGTCCAATCTTTGGGAATTCTGAAATTTAAAGACAAAAATACTATTTCCTTGAACTCTTTATTGTATACTGTGCTGAAGCGCCTTCAATTCCTCCACTGCAAAAGGATCAGCAGATGCGCTTCTTCTTCTGCAGATTTCCCGAATTTCATCAGAATATCACAATCTCTTCGACCGTTTTGTTAGCTATTGTGATGTTTCCACAAGTCAATCTGTTACTTATTCTTTCAATGTTAACTTCTGAGCCTGATTTTGCCTATTTGCGAGGATCCATTCCATTTGTATTCTAGAGTGGATGGACGCATATAAATGTGGAGTTAATTACATAAAGTATCTTTCTAATCTATGCGTAAATATGCACCATTGCTGTTATTATTTAGTAGCAGTATCTAAGCTTTCGATCTTCTCTCTTCGTAATGGCCTATTGTTATAGGGCTGATTTTTTTCTAAATTTTGAATATTTGGAAGTTTCGCAATAAAGTAAATAACGGGCGATTCCCATGAGAAGTGAGATAGGAGTGAAGGGAATCGAAAATAATGGCGCGGTAATAAATTTGGAAGGGGGGTGGGGGGGGGGGGCAAATCTCACTTTATTGGAACTTTGGAGCATTGAATTGTCGTTACTTTCAAAAGGGAAGAATTTGAAATATGCTAGCATAATTCTCCATCTTAATTACTTGACTCACGATTCATAAGTGAAATAGTCTCCACTAGCTTAGATATCCTTCACTGATTGATATATTTCCTTGATTGGCCATGCCACCTCCTAATTCGCTTATATTATTCCTACAGTCTATAGAAAGTGGTTTATACTACCACCGCTACATTTAACTTGGCACAGTTCGCAACATTTCACTCACTGTGACGTCCTATTAATGATTATTTTTTTGTAATTTCGCAATAAACCTGGTTTATTTGTTTTCCCAAGTAGAGCCCTGGTAATTGCGTTAAATAAGGCACTGAAGTCCATTTCGTGCACACCTGTCATTTTGTTATTTTTTTTCTCTAGTCAGTTTACAGTTTAGCGCAAAGGCCTTATGTGCAAACCGTTTTCCCATCTCTAGCCCTAATATCGATATTATTAAAATCACTTGTTTTGGGTTTCTTGGGCAAAGTTACTAACACTTATTTATCCCGTTTGCGATGACCTTGGAGTTTTTCTTGACGAGACTCTTCCTCCCTATTTATGTCACGACCACTCTTCTCTTTCCTCCACCCCCACCCCTCTCTCGACTTTTTTCACTTCGATTTTCCTTCCCCTCTGTGAAGCCTGAAGTCAACTATAGGGCTAATGATTACTATCATAACGCCTACCATTTGATATAAATAAATAAATAAATGTTGCGTTAATTTAGCTTGGCACCAGGGTAACGGGTCTTACTTTTTCTTTTGCTCCTTTATGAGACTTCCTGATTACTGAAGCACATTGATAGTCAATACTCCTATGTCTTCTGTTTTTTTAAAAAAAGTTTATATGTGAAATAAAATTTGGGATTTAATTGATTACGGCCCCCCCCCCCTTGTGTGCACTTTATGGATGCACGACCCTGAACTGTTTATCCCCCCCCCCCCCATTAGCTTAAAAGTAAATCCAGTACCAAACTTACTTTCCGTCATAATTTAAGGCGGCACCGACGACGACGATAGTGAAAACATTTTTGTTTATACCCGATGTAATTACCTTGTCAATGATCGCGTGATATGGCATGATACTCACGCCATTAACTCTATGCACTGAGCACACACCCACACACACAAAAATGAATCTCACGATATCCGACTTGCCTTAATTGAACCATGAATCGTGAAAAGCCGATTTGCTGGAGGGAGGAAATAGACGCATCTTAAATAACTCCCTACCACAATGCAGAAAATTCAACCATTGTCTTCCTTATTAGCAAATCAGTATGTTCTCTCGTCTAAATGGAGATACTTCCTCTTTTAAGCTGAAAATTGCTCCTTCAATTATCACTTTGCTATTTTTCCAAAATCTCAAAGTATCTAAGACAGAGAGGGTAAAGGCACTTCAATGATTAATTAATTATTTATTTCCATTTAAAGGAAAAGAAAATAGAAAAAGGCTGCACAAAATGTGCAGTTGTATTTAAAATTCACCTCCGCATAAGCATTTGTGAAAGCACGTTCTTAAATTGTGCAAATTTCTCGGATTTGCATCAGCTTGTGATTAGCCAAGAGCTATGAAACCTGGACTAACTACAGTAACCCTCTTCCATAGCCCCTAAATAATCATCTAACTGCTTAAACGTAGGTGGAAGGTGAGAGCGAAATTTAATGTATGTATCTTGTTGGGTCAGTACAGATGGGGATTGTGGTCTAACCCTAATTAACTAGGTAAGCGTTGCAAGTATAATCAATGTCACTTCAGACTTCATTGTCGTTTTGTAGTCTTGATTCTTCCACCTAGCAATTCATTGCCATCTACCTGCTCGAGCAGCATCCAGCGTCCGGTTTCCAAAGTGGGCTGATGACTGAACTCAATTTCTGAGTTGGTCTTCACCTGTTCTGTGTGTTCGGGTATAAATAATTGCATGGTTTTCAAAAGAATCGTTTAGTGCTTTGAAGTAAATGATATATTATCAATCTATTCACCTTTACTCCAAGCTTCTACATTTAGTTCCATATTATGTCTCATCAGGTCAATATGGTGACTCATTCACCTCGTTTTCATATACCAGTGTTGCTCCTACTCATGAAATTCCGGCATACCCGTACGCCATATTATAAGGCAGCCAATCATGTGTAAGACCTCCTTCCCTCTTCACAATCGAATTATAGTCCATTTTCCAATCTATGTATTGTTTCTACTCCTATTCACCATTGCACTCGACCTTTGCACCTCACATCTCTCATTGCCTTTTGTTGAAATTTTCCTCTTATGTTTCACTAAAACGTACCATTATCTGATCTTTCCCATGCATTAAGTTTCAATGAAATTACGTGGCCTTGGGTATTGAAAATTAACTCTATCTTCTATTGAGGCTAAAATTGGGCTCATGTGGGTGTACGTTTCTGATGACTAGTCAATGACGTGATATGCAGTTGTGTGTGAGTTCGCTTGTATATGAGTCCATGTGAGCACAGCCGTTTAAGTGCAAGCATAAGTCAATTGTTTGCCCTCTCTCTCTTATGAATGTTTAGATTGATGAAAGTGTGAAACCTGTGGCTTTCTCTATGCTATTTTTCCCTATTGTTCTGTTACGGGTGTGCCATGTGTCTTAGGCCTCTATTTACTCGATGAAATTCCTCGAATAATTTATTACTATGGTAAAGTATTCAATGCTAATTACTACCTAGTTCCCGTTTACATCTTCGTTTTAGTTTTGAGAAAGTGAACAGGAGAGTGTTATGCGATAAAATCAGACCCTCTTGAAGCAAAGATGTCACTTTCATGCATATAGGCTTCGAAATTGACGCCGGAGTAGTAGATTTGTATGTTAAACAGTGCTAGTCAATATTAGGTTAATGCAAAATGAATGCTTAAGCAGCGGTTAAAATCTACATGTTTATCAAGTCAGATGTCACAATTTGGTTTTTTTTATCACAGCCCCATTTTCTCCAACTCCATCGTGGTAATTGTTTTCTGCTCTCCAACTTCGCTTTCTCTTCCACACTTCCACACTCTTAACTAAACACTTGATCCTTTGGTTTGAGAAAGGCTTCTGTATCCTGTTAACTTCATGAGCGATGAATAGCTTTGTGGAGCGATATTTCTAAATTTCAAGCCTCTGAATTAGTTTTGCTGAATGGAGTAAGGATTACTATAGTTGATAAGCTATTGAGGAGTCACCAATTCGCAGGCACTGAAGTAGTGTAAAAGTTGTGAGGTCTTAAACGAGATTTCGTAAGCTAGTAACACAAATAACAAAAGGGAAATATTTTCCAATCTCTATGCGCAAAAACATTTTCTAACTTAGCAGCCACTTTTATCTTAACCAATGATAATCAATGACCATTCAAATGATTAGTGATGAACCGATGGGTTTGGGAATCCATAACCTTTTGCATTGTTGCTAATTTCTTGTTGGCAATACGTCATTTAGCTAACTAAATTCATATTCTTGATTTGAAAGTGGAAAAGTTGATGCCAGTCTTTCCTCCTACTAAAGTAGGCTTATTGCTTTTAAGATTCTGAAGTGAAATTTCCTTAGATTTACGAAATCGCATTTTATTTGGCGCTTTTGATACTATGACTCAAGCATCTCAATCTTGACGAGAACAAATAAAGGTATATATGTGGAGGGATGGAGAGTCGGTATTTAGATCCCTACATGTAGTATGTCTGTGTGTGTGCGCTTATTCGTTGTCCATTTATTAGGCTCCAATTTTCATGCCACGTGATCGTTCCTATCAAAAGCTGCAGCTCTAATGCCCTGGATTTATAATTATCTTGGCTTTTCCGCCATCTCAGTACTAGAAATTTAAAATGCACTTTTCTTGCTAGTTCTCGCCACTGTATTTCCCGTCACTGGTACAATCTAGGTCACCCCTTGAAATTGCTGTTTTTAGACTACTTCTCAGACCTAGAGGAGAAAATGATTGGCCGCTTGGTTAGCCAATGATAGCTGGATCATAACAAAAAATGTACTAACCAATGGTGTAGTTCACGCTTGATCGGACCTGCAAATATAGCTCATGTTTACTGAAAACAATCGAAATCAGTTTATTTTAGTAATTGGCACATCAATCAAACCGATTACAAGCTAATGGACCTAGAAAGTGGGCCATCTGTTTTGATGACCATACTTACTGCCCCGTTAGTGCATACGGTTCATAGGATGTTTTTCATATTTAATTATTCCTAAGTGGCGTTCCTGGCCTCAGCCCCACCCTTTGAAGACTCATTTCCAGCTTCTGTTTTCCCGTACCGCAGGAACAACACGTATTTCTTAACTGAATGATGATGTGCGCAATCTTTGTTACAAGTACGTTGAAGTGCCGTGTGCTTTCTTCACCAGTTTGATAAACCAAATCTAGTAGTTTAAATAAGTCAACGAACTTAGGAGAATAGAAGGTAAATAATTTCGATGGTCAATATGTCGACACTTGTCTATTCAGTTGAAGATACTGTCTCGCTATGACGGGGGTTTATGCGGTCAGTTAATGTCTTCACTTAAATCCGCCTAGGTAGGTAGTTAACCTTGAATTTTAGCAGGATCCTTATCAATGATATTTTCAGCCTCATTTCTATGAGAGCCTAGCATGTGCTATGTAGCGTAAAGCTGCTTCTACGCTCGACGCTTACTCTGGTTTTATGTCAATATTTAAGTAGCGTGTTAATTAAATGTTCTCTTACCGCGAGGATATGATCGGCGAAATATCGGGTCGATGTATTTCTCGTTTTTTTGCAAATATGCGTAACATGAGTCAAGAATTTGGGTTCCAATCCTGTGTAAATCAGTCTTATATCATTAGTGAAAATTTTCCCCCAAATAACTAATCTACCTACGTATTTTAAGGAGCCTTAAACTGGTTAAATGCTAAAAAAGAGATGCTAGTACTAAGAGAGAAATCACGGGTAAATAACACTAAAGGGATATTTGACTGTTATTATTTTACAGTGTAGAATAGTGGCGTTGTGGTCAACGTGTACACGGTTATCTACTCATAGGTATCCATCCAATGATGCGATTGACCAATCCACACGGGTTAAGTCTAACTAACATGAGGGCTACTTTCCGTCTAAACAGTCAATGTACTGCTAACACATTTTAATGGGCTTTTTAGAAGTGGAGAATTTTGATTGGTGAACCTATACTAGCATTTATCACTCAAGGTTTGCATCCGTTATGATTCATCTTACTGATATTACATAAATGTAGGCATTTTTATTAAGAACTACGCCTCTCTTGCATGAGGGAGCAAATGCGTACGATCTTTGTATATCTGCTGACTCGTGCGTATAATCTTTAATTCTCGACGGAGTTACATCGGCTTCTATTTGAAGATAAGAGGACTGACGTAAATTATTCTACTGTTCACATTCTTGCTGACATATCTTCAGTGTACGAATTCTCATACCCTCTTCCGACTTACTAATGTTACAACTAATTAGGCTCTGCCACATGGCACGTACTTTGTTTGTCCAAATAATCATTGGTATAAGGAGGGATTTTAAGGTCTTTCCAAATTATTTGCGTTTTTGTTCTTTTATAGGTTTACATCCGCCCCTGGGCGGAGAAGCTAGACTGTCCCATAATCTCCCTCAATTACTCCCTAGCGCCCGAAAGTCCATACCCTCGCGCTTTGGACGAATGCTTCCATGCCGTGTGCTGGGTGATGGCAAACCGAGAGCGTTTGGGTGCCCGACCAGACGCGAGAGTAGTCGTCTGTGGTGATTCAGCCGGTGGCAACTTGAGTCTCGGGGTGTGTCTACGAGCAGCTGCTCTCGGACTCAAAGCTAAAGCCTGTCGTCCTTCTGGAGCTCTAATCGCTTATGCACCAGCGATGGTTGCTTATGTTCCTTCTCCCTCACGAATGCTGTCAATTTGTGATCCTCTATTGCCTATTGGGGTTATCTCACGGTGTATCATTGGTAAGTTTCCTCTCATACCTAGTTACTAATTTATATGTTATGCTTCCCTCCACCTCCCCCCCCCTCATATCATTTGTCCGCTCAATTTCTCACTGTAGCTTATTCAATGCACTTTAACCTACCAAACTCGTTGCGTTCCACCATTTGAAACTATTGCTTGCTAGTGCTGACGGCTTACTATAGTCTTAACTTCTACTACTATCTAGCTCTGGTTCGATAGCTCCTTCAGCTTGATACGTCCTAAATTTGTAACCTTAGATTCTGTTGGCCCAACAATCTGATGACCCAGTGATCGTTAATCTCTTCAGCTCAACAAGATCTTTCAATTTCCGTTCGAATTTGTTAATTTAATGTACAATTTCTAAAACGGGTGACTTGTGGATGCTTGGATGGCCTTTCACTAGAGTATCAGCAAAATGTTTCCGTCTAGTTTGATTTGAAAGCCCCAGTGTGTGAAGATGCTTGCTTTTTACCCTCATTATGTTCAAAATGTGTTTGTTGTCCCTTATTTTCTCTGATCACACAAATTCACTTTCTATGCTTACATCTTACCGAAGCTACGGACCATTGTGTACCGCTAATCAGCTTAGTAAAGTTAATCTCAAATTTCCTCTTCTACCTCCTCTACCTTATTGTAGATCTCTCATCTTCAAGATTAAGCCAACCAATTGAAGTTATCTTTTTATTGCGTATCAGAGTTTGCCTATTAATTTATTATTATTGAACCCAAAACTCTGCTTTACTTTAGCATACAATGGCATAGACGAGTCGACAATTGATCGTCAGTTATCCGAATCTGCTAATCTTGGCTCCAGGTCAGACCTCCACCGCCATGAGTCCAATCAAGAACAGGAATCGACGACACGAGGGTCTATATCAGACTCAGTCCCTCTGTGGCTACGTCTCTGGTCCTCGTGGTTTCCATTATCTCACCCCGCATACGATCCGACTGACTCTCCACTTTTGACCCCTTCAATGGATCGATTGCGGGTCGTCTCGCGCCGGTTCACCTCCCCGTGTCTCTATGAGATTGATACCAATAGCATTTCAACACCACCACCACAGAATACCTTGTTTTCTTCTGGCTGTTCCACCTGTTCTCCTTCGGATGCTTTCATCACCCCTCTGGATTTCACGACAGATGTACCTTCTGATGAGGGTGAGTAATTTTCATGATTGTTTACCAAGAAATAGGAGAAGTTACTTGCAATTGAGATGATACTTTGCTTTAAAATGGATATGTAGAACTCAGAGGGAATGTATTTTGACAGTATCCTATTATGTCATGGCTGCAAAAAAACATTTGGGTTAGAAAACAACAGGTGCATCTTGAAATGAAATTTCTGCTTTCCAGTATAAGGTAGTGCCATTTTCACAAGTCTGGCATTTGTCTTCCAATTTAGAAGTGTACACCCCTACTATTGGGGTTCAGAAAGCATTTTACTTTCCATAACTTTGGTTTATCTAACATTTTTTTAAATAGTCTCACTCTTATCGAGCAAATGTCATTTGTCTTCTCCTTTCTGAGGTTTGAGCCAAGTTGCGTTTCACACTTTTTTCAGCAATCAATGCTCTTGTTGATTGCTATTCCCAAGAAAAGATAGAAATACCTTTCCCGTTTTTTTTCTCATGAAAATGGAATGACGAGAAAAAATTGAATTTACAAATTATAATTAGTTACTTGTGTTTCTAAAATTTTCATGGTTCTTAAAATGTGCTCGATATCAAGGTCATTGTCTTGTATCATTTTGGAGTAAAGCAAGCCTTCAAGACATTTGCACGTTTTAATTCAGTTCTTGGAGGCTACTAAGGTTAGAATAAGTGGCCAGCACATCTTCCTTATTATGACTCTTTTCTGTGCTCTAAGCATCAAGTCTTCAGTTTCTTTAAAAACGGAGCGTTTTAGCGATTCCTTTCAAAATACGTCCTTCTGGAAAACTTGATGCTAAAATGTCTCCTGATGTATCCAATGCATACGCTATCGCTGTTACTCATACTTTTACTAAAATTGCAATCTCTCTCGTTTCGCACTGCTGTCTCCCATGGTACCTTCCATTTCAACTCCTTTTGATGAAATGAATTTGCACTCACCAGTGTTGGAGATATTGTAAAAGTAACGAGTCTCATGCTTGGTCTTCAATCCCATCGTACCCAAGCGACACTCAATCTCGTCTTCCTTGTCTTCTTGTTCTCCAGTCCAATAAAATACGCCGTCTAGAGGAAGTTCAAAAAAGGTTGATGTAGCTTGTCTCCTCGAGATCTCCTCAACCGTCCATCAGGATTAAGTTTTCAGCATGTTTATCCCCCCTCCCCCCCCCTTCCCCCACCAGTTTAGTCAAACTCGAACTACTCTCTCGCTTGTTTGCCCTTCCATGAGATCGGCACTGGTGAATGGTAAATACAAATAACTCGAAGAAATGGGTCCCACTAAACCTCCTTATCCCTCCAAGGCAACAGTATCAAAATTGCTTATACAGTCTGTAGGCTAAGTTGTACTCATTTCTTGCCATGGTTTTCTTATGTGGTTTCAAACTAAAGTTCTTTGGTCTCCCATTGGTCTCGGTCCTTTTGTACCTATCCAGTGAGCCTTGTTTTATCCTAGTCGAGTCTTACTCAAAGTGGTCTGGTCTTATACCCAGTGCTTTATCACAACCAGTTCCATTATTAACAGCCTCCCCCCAGATATTCGCCAAACATGGCCTGCCAAAAGTTATTCTGTTCAGAAATATTACTCACGTGTCTGAATTCGAGGACTTTTTCGTATTCTAACTAGCTCTCTTTCACGTTTTTCACCAAATCGCAGTGATCAGTACGAGGAACTCGTTGATGTTATTAAAAACAACTTCTCTTATCACAAGGGGAGTAGATATTTGAAGATGATCCTTATTTATTTATACGTTAGGACCAGACGACGCCTCGAAATTTTCGGAATGCAGCCACGTCTTTCGAGCTGAAAAAGAACCCAATAGTGATCTATCTTGACTTTTGGGTCCTACCCTGCCTTATAATCACCCCCCCCCCCCCCCCCCCCCCGCCTCCCCCGGAAATTTGATGTGGTTCAAATGCTCGAACGTATTGTGAGCCAAAATTCGCCGAAAAGTGTTCGATTAAAGGTGTAATCTTTATCCAATAGATTAAATCAATGATGCATTATTAATTGTATATAGTATTTGTATGTTTGTTTAAATAGACTAAGTAACTTGTTCTCTGCCTTGCACTATTTTGTAGTAAACCTTACCATTAAGGCAAATTTACGTGTTTTTTTGTTAAGTTCGACAATTTGTGACTGAGGCGTTTAATATATTATAAGTAAAAGTACTTGGGACAACTAAATTTCTTTCTCGGTTTCCACTCATTTGACAGTTATTAATTGTTTGTGAAGTAAGTGCCTCTTTTGCTAATTCGTTTTTTTAAGTGCTAATTAAGCATCCAAATTCCATCGATAACGCGGCGGTTCATTTGAAATTCAATGTGCGCGCCGGCATTTGATCACCTTTTTTTCAAACCACCATTATAGAACTCGTGGACCTTAATTTTGCATTTTTTTCGATTTTAATTGATTTAATAAAAAGGTATGTCTTCTGCAGTGGTTCTTCCCATTCGTTGTATTCGACTGTTTGCTTTTTTTAGAATTTTATAAAGTCCTGGTAATTTGGCTAAGTCTTGAACACTTAAACATCTTGAGGACTTTATAGGGAAGTACTTTTCAAATACCATGTAACCCCCTTTTGTGAAAATTCTTACTCGTGACTATTGTTTTTGACATCATATAATTAAAATTTTTGTCTCTAGCTTTTCCTAATTTAGTCTTGTGAATCAGGGTAGAGATTGGATCATCTGATTTGCTTAAAGCAAAAATGGCATTCATGTGCTATTGTTTTTTTGTTTTTTTTTTAGAGAATCTCGATTCGCCGTTTCTGAATTCTCAAAGTAATGGTAATTGCTACAAAGTGGACGCGAAGCTTAAGTGCATTCGCAACTTTGCCGTTCCTCAGGATCCCTTCTTGTCGCCTTACATCGCTTCCGACGAATTATTTCGTCTTCTTCCGCCGTTGGCTATTGTTGTAAGTTGACCTTTGGCTGCACGATTGCGTACAATAACTCCCTTCAGTTAGCTCATCTGATAAAAATGAGCCTCCCACCCCCTTCCACCATAAAAAATCGATTTAGCAGAGTAGGAAAGATATCAGAATGGGGTACATAAAATACAATTTTGTTTGTTCCTGGAAATTGGGTTCCTCTCTGGAGTTCGAGCTAAGCCTTATTGTTGCTGCTTTATCTTCACCACCTTCAGGGAACTCATGAACCTAATTTCAACTGGAGGGTAGTTTTTTGAGACTATTGAGAGGATTAATTGGACCCTGTGTCGGATTTTATGAATGAGGCGATCTATTCACTTGTATTTTCATTTTTGCACATTGTGTTAGTTCAAATTCACTTGCGACTGACATTATGGGTCTGCACAGAGTGCAAATTTTGCAATTCTGTACTTCGCTTAATTGAAGATTTAAAGACTTACGCATGATAGTTCAATTTCTAAAATGCTTTAAACGTAGGAGAACGAGTGTAGTAAAATAGGATTAAGTTAATAGGACACTTCTCATACCGTCTAAAATAGCTCTTAGCCACATTTCATTGTCAGCTATTGACGGACAGTACTCATGACCACCATTAACCTGTCAATCTCTTCCCATCTCGTTTAAGCATAAATTGGAAATTTAAGCTAAATGAGAGTACCTTTTATTTAAAGGTAAATAATTGGGGAACTTTACTGTCACTAATTTTGACTAGGTGTTATGAGTGGTGTAGGCAACAATATTCGGTCTCCATCGAGACGGTTATAAAGTTATTCCAATCGTATTCTAGTATTAAAGTTGTTAACATCGGAACGGGTTTAGGATTGATTTTTTTATTCACGGCACATAGGCCTGTCAATATGATCCCTTCCTGGATGACACACTGGAAATCGCTAAGCGTGCCGACTCACTAGGAGTTCCAGTGGAAGTTCACGTCGCTTCTAGAATGCCACATGCCTTCTTGAACTTTGCCTTCCTCAACTCTGATTACCGTCGAGCTACTATGCAGTGTGTCGATATGATTATTCGTCTCTTCAAAGGCCACACCTGAACCACGCGCGGATTTTCCATCTGTCCTCCCATTGACCCACTTGCCATCTTGATCAAAACCAATCGCTCCACCAAACTAACAGAACAGAAGATTGAAAGCACACGAAAGAAACAGAGATTATCTTTAATTTGCCTTTTAATTTAAGCTATTTCAATACACCTATGAATGTTTTACTGTATCATTAGCAATTATTAAGTACAAGATTTTTGTTTGAAAATGCAGAATGCTCTTTTTTGTCTTTGTTGGGTTGACTTTGTTTTATGAAGTGTGAGATCTAGTTCTGCCACTACGATCTGACTATCTGCTAGACATCGCGAGACCTCTTGTCTCTGGTCACAAGGCGAAGGAAAGCCAGAGGAGGTGTGCAGTTACTTCAAGTCAGTCTACTATCATCTGTGGTTACTATTTACTGGAGAATATAGTCAACAACTCTACAGGTACAGGGACTATAATCGTCGAAGTATTCGGTCCAGAATGCAGGTGTATATTGCTTAGGCCTGGATCGCTTGTGGGCTTCTGTGAGTTGTTTATTTAAATAAAGTGGAAAGACTGCAGCTTCGTGTTGGCTTCATATCACCACACTTGCCTAGTTCTCCTAGCAATATATTCCATTCCCCACCCCCCCCCNTCCCACCCCCCCCCCCCCCCCCCCACCTCCCCCTCCAATCGTCATGGCTAAATAAGACACTACCAAGTTGAAGGGTTGGTTTTTTTGCAATTTACTAATTAATTATCAGGGTGAATTTACTTTTTATTCGTGCTACACAATTTTGCAATTTGCCTATCAGTACTAGCTAGCACTGTAACCTAAATTTCACTTTATGGACCTTAAAATTATCGGATTGTGATAGGTTGCCTGATTTACGAGTAATGTACCAACCACGAGACTCACTTAATCGAAGTGGTCTAGTTCCCGAGAAACAAATCCTCCAGGGGAGGTGGAGAAGTTTCCATTAAATATTAGTGAAATTTTCCTTTATTCACGAACTCGCACTCATATTGGCCAATCAATTCCCAATACAAATACGCTATTCCCTGGCTCTTGAAAGGTACAGCGCAAAAAAATCTCTTCTTTTCTCACTCATCCAGTACTTCTCTAAGATGTAGCAATGGACCTCATGCCTTATCAATGATAATTTTGAATTTCAATAATTCATTCACTTTTTTTATCACTTACGCTTGTTTAATTGGCCCAAAAATGTGAAATTACTGCACACAAATGTTTCTTTAGGGATTTAGTTCGAGTTGTCTTGATATATACTTACAGCTAATGGCGCTGCAAAAATACTCTTTTTAATACTTTCGAGCCACTAAATTAGGCCGAAGTGAGCAATTGAACATTCAATGGGTGCCTACCCTCGGCACAGAAGTGCCAACCGACATCCGAGCTCGAATGAGTGGTCAACGCGTTGTCTTCGTGTTCCCTTTGTACAAGTGGCCATTGTGTCATCCCTCCAGGAAATATCAGCTCACTGAATGATTTAAACCATACTAATTAACTTCTTTCTATCACGGAACAAAATACCCAAAGTGCTGAGGATCCATTGATCATCTCTCACCTGTAACGGAATGGGAAATACTATCAGTTCAAGAAACTATGTAGATTTGAAAGAAAGTAAAAGCGCTGTAAGACCAATCGATACTAACAGAGTTAACTGGGCTTTTTAAAGTCAACTCGCATTCTTTGTAGCGGGTACTCAAACTTAGCACAATTGAGTTAGCGTCAGTGCAATCCTGAGTAACAAAGGCGTAATTGCTGTCTTAGGGGTAGGAAAATGCGCATGAATGGAAATTACTGAGAGGCACATTAACATTAACCTTCCGTCCACTGGATTGAAATTCACAGAATGGATAAATGGCTCTGTCAGAAGTCGTTGACACGTAAATCGATAAAAGCGTGTATATAAGGGAAAATCCCAACGATCTTTGTAAGCCAAAACTGAGGGAAAGTGACTGATTTTCCTCACCACTTTGTGCAGATTTATTGTGCGCAATCAGTAATGTAAACACACTGATCATGTGAACACGTTCAAGAACTGCATTGTTTACTTGCGTTACACTATTTTTTATGTGAAATTTAGACTTTCCATTTTCTTTAAAATATTAATTAAATATTTTGCCCTTTATGATTTATTAGCTTCTCTTGAAGGGAATACAATTTTTCCTATTTTATTTAGCTTGTTTATTTAGTTTGTTTAGTTAATTATTTTAATGTACTTAAGATTAGGATGAAATGCAATCTCTCCTTTCCATCTGATTAATGCTTTCCTCCTACTGTCAACTTTTTGTTTGTTTACGGTGATCTATTTCAGCTAAATGTCAGTTTTATCCTTATTGGTTTGTCGTCGTCGTTCAGCTTTCACTAGCATTATTCCTTAAAGCAACTTTGTCCTTATGTAGACTGATTTACTTTAAAATAGTAGTACGATCCAGCTCTTGCAATGATCGACATAATTCTAACCACTGATGAGTTTACCGCTTTTATTTTATTCACACGGGCACAAAGCTGTAGTGATATAGTGCTACTTCAGTGTAACTTTGTTGTGAGAACTCAAAAAGTTAACTGGGCTTGTACGAAAAGTTTAAAAGGACTTCAGGATTAAAAATGGCAAAAAACAAGAAACTTCATGGTGCTTGGAAGAGAAAAGAATCAATTATTCAGGATGGAGAGGAGGTCGGACCGGAGGGTTCAAATTTATCTCCAATTTCACTGCAAATTACGACGAATTTTAGACTAAATTAATTATATCTTTAATTCTATGCAGTTAGTGTTGCGCCCACCCTACCGTTGGTTGTAATAATAAAAAATCTCTACACCTGATTAGCCATATGATGTGTTAATATGAACACCAAATGACTGATTTTTTTAATCCGATTTATGTGAACACTTTTAAATTTGCATTTGGCACATTTTTTAACCTCTCCACCTAATCATTTAGTCAATTTACTGTGGAACAAGTCCAGATGCTTACAAGGTGAGATTGCTAATATTTTGTAATAAAGGCCAAAATTTGTTCAAAATGAACCCTTCTTACTATTGAATGGGCGCTTTCAAAAGAAAACATCAGGTTAAAATAAGATCCGTAACTTTATAAAATTTTTATTTTGATTAGTTTTTAAAAGTGACAGGCCAAAATCTAGGCATGAGAGAACAAACTCAAGACAGATGAAATCAACTTAAATCGAGCTTAACCGAAAGATTATTCCTTTGCAATATAAAACTATTCCATATTCATTTAAAGCTGAAGAAGAAATATTAAAAATAAAACTTGCGCTACATGCTGTCGGAACAAGTGACATTATTTTGCAAACATAAATTCAAATCAGGTGCAAAAGTTAATAACGCAGTTAAACATAGTAAACAGGACGCTTTGATTGCTTAAATTTAAACTCATGACGATTTATTGTTTTTGCAAGTCAAGGGAATGTATGGAAACTGTTAGTTAGCAGTGAAATTAAACAACAAAATTTGGAATTCTTTATATGCATGAATAGGGAGATTTAACTCAAATTTGCCCTTAATCTACCTCTACACGCATATTGTATTGGAGTGCTGAAAGTATTCTTTTCACTAATTACCTGGAAACAGAACTGTCGCATGTGTTTAGTTAACTCAAACTTGAACGGTTCACTTCAATGGAACTTCCTTGGCAAATAATTAGATTGTGTATCATGTATACCTTTTATATTAATATCTGATTGGTCAGCTACTCAATATTGCGCTATTCAAATTTAGAAAAATCAGATTGAATAATAAAGACTATTAATCATCTCACTTCTAATGGTTAAAACAGCGGGATAACGAGACTTAGTATGTGCTTGAAGTAGTGCATTCGGGTAGTGTTCTGATAAAATTGAACTTCTTGGACCATCTAGACCTTCTATACGCCATAATTTATTTCATATGGCAGGCGTTTTGATAGTTATCATTAGCCCTTTAGTTGACTTCAGGCTTCACAGAAGGGAGGAATACTAAAGTGAGAAAAATTCGATAGGGGGGAAGAAGAGCGATTCACAGATGTAACAGACAGACAGACACAAAGGCCATATGACAATATGACATTGAGTGGGGTTTTGGATGTTTGAAGTCAGAGATCAACTGCCAGTTAACAGATTTTTTGCCGTATGAGTATACGCTGCCCAGGGTGCACCACATTTTTGCTGTATGAGTATACGTTGCCCAGGGTGCACCCGGTGGAGGTGTATGAGTATACATTGCCCAGGGTGCACCACGTGGAGGTAGCCGAATGAGAATACGTTGCCCAGGGTGCACCACGTGGAGGTAAGGTGTGAGTGTACGTTGCCCAGGGTGCACCACGGACTCTTTTGCCGTGTATACGTTGCCCAGGGTGCACCAGTTTGTTTGCCGTATGAGTATACGTTGCCCAGGGTGCACCACGTGATAGACTTACTTGCCGTATGAGTACACGTTGCCCAGGGTGCACCACGTGGTGCCTTATGAGTATACGTTGCCCAGGGTGCACCACGTGGAGCCGTATGAGTAAACGTTGCCCAGGGTGCACCACGTGGAGCCGTATGAGTATACGTTGCCCAGGGTGCACCACGTGCCGTTTGAGTATACGTTGTCCAGGGTGCACCACCTGGAGGTAAGTCTATCGTGAGTATACGTTGCCCAGGGTGCACCACGTGGAGGTGTATGAGTATACATTGCCCAGGGTGCACCACGTGGAGGTAGCCGAATGAGAATACGTTGCCCAGGGTGCACCACGTGGAGGTAAGGTGTGAGTATACGCTGCCCAGGGTGCACCACGTGGAGGTAAGTCCATCGCACACCCCACGCCATAATTGAAGATGACAGGAACTCATTGGTCAATCTTAGGGCTTTCGTTGATGCGAGCATAGTACTACCTAGCTCTAATCCTTTAAATGCACTTGAAGATTCATCGTTTGTCTTCCGGCTTGAGAATCCTATGCATCAATTGACGAAAAATCTAGAACTCAAGATCCGGTAATTATTTTCCTTTCCAACTTACAATAGACTAGCGATTGTTAAATTATATTTAAGTCGGAATTTCAGTGGTGAGTATCTCCGCCTGTTACGTGGAAGACCCGGGTTCAATTCCCGGTC
>UZAE01012291.1:11336-47880 GCA_900617975.1 Rodentolepis nana
ATCGATTACATAGTCTGAAGCTTCAAAGTGACTATAATTGGACAATAACGAACATCGCTTAGATGTATCCATCATCCCCCTAGCAATCTAGATAACCTAAAGCCGAACACTTCAAACAAATTTTTGATGAGTCATATCTAAAAATACGGACAAAACATTCCAAGAAAAGAGTTGAAAGCTAAATGCTAAAAGTTAGCGTTATTGTCATATTAACGGGTCCCTGACGTGTCGGGTTCAACTGACGATCCTATATCGCACACAAAAGTCACCGGAACAAAAATTTCATCCTGGAATTCTAACAGTTACTTCTTTCCTTTGCCCTCCACAATTCAGCAAATAATAAATACTCTACACGGATAGGTCATTTTACATTTCATGAAAAGTATCTCGATTTCGATAAAATTTGCAACTAGTACTTCTCTCGAATTCTTAGAAAAGAAACTTTTCAGGACACAAGATTGATCCGTTGAATGACACACACAACTGTCACAATTAAGGTTTACAAGTATAAATATTAATGTCACAATGAATCAATTTGCAAATTTTATTTATTCATTTAATTTCTCTGCAAAAAAGTTTAAATAATTCTTCCTTCCAAAGCCTTTGTTAAAGATGATAAAATAGATGATGAACATTGAGTTTCTGTTTTTTTTCTGGTGTTATACTTTGATTATGGAAATGCTACCCAATAACAATTTATCCAGTTGCAAGCGTTGATCAGGTTTAGGTCTCAGGGTTTAAGTCTTCATTGGAAGAGCTCCACAGAGTTATAAATTCAACTCGATTTGACTTGAGTATAAGTCAGTTATGAGAAATTGCTGGAAACCTTGTCTTCGAATGAACGGTTTCAAAATATGTTTAGAAATTATTTAATTTGGTAAAAGTCTAAGAATCCAAGTTCTAAATAAGAGGAAAATATTCGGAAATTTTGAATCTTTTGATTCATACACAGGCTGCAAATAATGGAGAAATTGAGGTAATTCGAAGATGGAAATGAAAGCACCCATTTAATAAAAGACTGCCAACCCTTTTCATTGGCAGTTGTCAATAAAACCAGAAATGTTAATAATTTAGCTCAAAATTTCAACTGAAATCCACTCAAATTGTGTTTGATTTAAGACCAAGGTTGCGAGACTTTATTTATTTACATATCCACAAATTAAATCTCATGCGACTAAATAGTTTAGAGCTTCCACTAGATGCCAATCAAGCCTTATTCAAAGTATATTTATTTATTTATATCAAATGGCAGGCGTCTTGATGGTTATCATTAGCCCTTTAGTTGACTTCAGGCTTCACAGAGGGAAAGAAACATCAAATTGAAAAAGTCGATAGGGAGGGACAGAAGAGTGTTTCAAAGATGTAAGAGACAAACACAAAGGTAGAACAAAGGTGAGGTGAGTACTGTGAAAATATTCGAATATGGCATAGGATGAGGTGATGGTAGTTTGAAGTGAGAAGTGAACTGCCAGTTAATAGACTTTTTTGCCGTTTGAATATACGTTGCCAAGGGTGCACCACGTGGAGGTAAGTCTATCGCACACCCTGATTCACAGATGTAAGAGGGACGGACAGACAGTCACAAAGGTAGGGAAAAGGTAAAATGAGTACTGTGAAGGGGTCGAATATGACATAGTGTCAGGTCATAGTAGTTAGAAGTCAGAAGTCAATTGTCGGTTTATAGACTTTTTTGCCGTATGTGTATACGTTGCCCAGGGTGCACCACGTAGAGGTAAGTCTATCGTACACCCCATTTTCTGGAATATAATTGTATGCTAGTAAAGTATAATGTATCTACTAAGAAAAAGCATTTTTACTAAACCTTATGCAGTCAACCTATTGATCTCAAGGATTTCCAGATTTTGGTGGCATAGCGATAAGTAAACTTATTCAATCGTTGAAAATTTCATTTTGTTTGTTTATTTAGTTCGAGCAATGCGAATATTGTGGCCCAAGCACATAATAAATTGGGAATCGCCAAGTGGCTAAAACACTTTATAAATTTCAATAAATAGTGCCATTGGTTCACATTAATAACCCATAGCTGGTTTAGAAGAGCTTTAGATATGGAAAGGGCCATTTTACCTATTTCGAGTTTAACGTTCTGATTTGACGAAAAAATCCACCCCAAGTCATTCTAAAACACAGTGTGTGTGTGAGTCTATTGAATCTAGTTCTTACTTAAATTGGACACATATAGTCTCGTCTAGAAAGGATTTCTGTTCACAAATATTTTTTAAAATCAGTTTTCACTTTCGGCTTTCTATATTTCGTGACTGGCAATTCGAAATTCCGTTGTGTCAGCCCATAAAATTAAACACCCACAGCATTATTAACAAGTGCTAAAAACGTCCATATCAATAATATTAATTAATAATATTTATATTAATTAATAATTAATTAATTTATTAATAATTAATGCCTTAAAGTAATTGCGTACAGGCCTGGCTCTACTAAAAACGATACTTTGTTCAAATTAAGTTAAATTGGGTAGAAAAATCTACCGCCTTTTTTGATGTTCAGCAACTATTTACATGGTTGGCATGAAATTAATGCAACTCAAATGAATGATGACGGAAACTAGCGGAACAAAGCTGCCATAAAAGCGAATTTAAAAGTGAATTCTTTTGCAATAATTTGAAAAGAAATGTTGGTCTACTTATTTGAGCATACAATTATAATGTAAATCTATAAATGCGATTAATAATGGCATGCAGCAATAAAGTTTGTTATTTCCATATTTTAATGTATTTCTTTATTTCAGTGTTTGTATAAAGCTCAGATTTCTGGAAAAATGCTTTTTTCTACCCATTTCTTAAAGTTATTTTTTCTTTAGAATATAGAAAATGATCTAAAACGCTATACAATCGAAATTATGAGACAGCTATTCACATTTTTAATCCAAACCGGTGTTCCCTTTACTACCATTCAAACATCTCAGAATGTTTCATCAACTCACCTCTTCTTGAAATGAGGAATAGGGGAAACCATTGTCATTCGAAACAAATCGGTCATCTGGGATATCTTGATAAAAGGTCCTGAATGCATCAGGCACCTTGATTTTTGCAACAACTTCCTCGTGTTAAAATTATCTTCTGTTAATAATGAGCTAAAATGATTGTATTTGTTTTGTTCGGTTAAGTATTTAACTATCAAACTACCCTCAGAAATTCCGATTGTATAATTTATCATATGAATTATGAACAAAGGCTTTCCATAGAGCTTCAGAGTTTGGGAATGAGCTCTTTACATATTTTATTTAGAGCATCTCTATAAAGATCGTTCCTACATTATTTTCATTAAAATAATGCAATAGTGTAACAAAGCACGCTTACTTTAAATCGTCATTTCAGCTACATCCTGGCAGCCTCTTTGTTAGGTATGGAGAAAAAAGGCAAGTAATTTCACAAGAGAATGCGTTGACAATAAATTAAAGGAGGAATTGGGTGGAAGTATGGCACACAGCGTGCGAACCTGAAATAGTTCCAGACTGGGGAATACAGGCGATACATGTGGCAAGTGATTTAAGATACATTTCATTTATGCTTTTAAGCATTAACATCAGTTGCGGAATCGACTCATACCTGCTTTTTCCAATGGTATAAACTCATAAAGTTGATAAAGGAAGAGTTTGACAAATGATATGTGGAAGTGACATTGCTTATAGGGCATTTTACATAAATAATTTGAATAAAAGTGACCATCAACTAGCAACTATTAGTTTTGATTTGAGGGTGTGCGGTAGACCTACCTCCACGTGGTGCACCTTGGGCAACGTATACTCATACGGCAAAAAGTCTATTAACCGGCAGTTGACTTTTGACTTCAAGCTATCATGACCTGACTCCATGTCATATTCGATCCTTTTACAGTACTCTCCTCACCCTTTTCTACCTTTGTGTCTGTCTCTTATACATCTTTGAAACGCTCTTCAGTTCCTCCCCCCTCTCGACTTTTTTCAACTTTGATGTCCCTTCCCCTCTGTGAAGCCTGATGTCAACTAAAGGGCTAATGATAACTATCAAAACGACCGCCATTTGATATAAATAAGTTTTGATTTGAAATGAAATCAATCGTTTACCGATTTACAGCAAGGATGGATCGTTTAGTGAGCATTTCATCAAAAATCGTTCTCTAAATATTATTGGCATTCCGTAGATCCTCTGCGCGAACTATTTTACCACCGTAGCAGGATCAGTTACTGTGCGTCACATTTGCGGATTACCTCATTTTGAACTGGAGATCGGTTGTTAGGGTTTCTATCCTGACAACGTGCATTAAATAGTTGTATTATGTATTAAGAGATTTGTCATTAAACATACTTATTGCCTATTGGATTTGAGAATTCAATAAGATTTAATTCATGTTAATTCGTTTCTCCTACTTATTCCCTGTCAGATCAGTGATTTACGAAGTTATCTCAGCTTTCACATGCCAAAAATTGAATACCTCCGTGAGGCGTTAAGCAAGAGATCTTTGATTTACTTCAAAATGCATAAGAATAAGGAGGTTAAAAGTGCTATCAAACGGCCCTCTTTCAAGGTATCCTATTATATTCAATCTGATTAAATTATTTTTATTTCCCCAAATTCATTATCTACACTTAATTTAGACGTACAGCGAATTGGTCACTATCCATCATACAAAATTCAACGTCTTAGTTTCCAATAGTACTTTTGGACAAAATATTTTTTTCGAATTCAATACAATAAATAAATTAGGCAAATTGAAAGCAATTAAATATATGGGATTCCATCTTCTCTCACATGAATAAAACAGAATATATTCGTCATTGGAAAGATTAGACGATATAAGATTTGGGCTTTAGAGTGAAAGTATATATATATATATATATATATTGGGTTGAAAGGGATTTTCGTCTACACATATGAATGGTTTTAAATATAGACGAATCGGACTTTCTTGTTTTCATGAGTTCTTTGCTACTGGTCTTTGTACAATGGGGGGAGGGAATATCTAAGGGAAAAGTAAAGCAAGTTAGAAACGACTCTGGCTTGAAGGTAGGAGTGAGGAAGCTTTGTACAAATTGCGGTTAATGAGGTGAGTTATGGGCTCCTCCTGAACTGGAGGGTTGTGGAAGGGTGGGGGGTCCGGGGTTGAAATATACCAGGTATTGGGCGTGAGATCGACACGCGTCCACTCTTTGTTGCAGCAACTCAGTTTCATCTGCAAGGGCCTCTAAAAAGCCATCTTCGTTGGGGTCCATATGCTCTGCAACGTTTACTGCAAGGAATAGAATTGTTTTAAAAGTCTGCGTAGCGAAAAAAATTAGCGGGATACTATTGGGGTGGGGGGGGGGGGGGGTTGGCATGACAATGGACTCTCGGTTCAGTTTGAGTCAACAAATCTAAAAATCATTGAACCGTAGAGCATTCAAAAATTTTTGGTTGGTTCCCCAATGTGAGTGAATGCAAGTTATAGCAAATAAATAAAATGGATAGTTTAATAAGGAAGCTCAAAACTTACGGTCAAAACTCCAAGATCCTGGATCTGCTAAAAGTCGAAGTTTAGCATCCGTCAATTCTGCTTTCAACTTTTCTTGACGCTGAAGTAGTGCCTTAATCCTTCTCTTTTTGATCGACATACTTTTTGTCACCTACAATCCAATAAAGCAAAATAAATATATATACTATTCAAATATAAGTAGAACAAAATATATGGCATCTACAAGTGGAAAATGGTTTCAGTTTAAGTTCAATTTTAAATCACAATGTAGGCATAAATACTCAAAGTTATAACATGTTTATTTCAAGAATTCACAACGTTGTATTTATTTACTTTATTAGACTTATCAACGGACTATCAATAAGGTAGGATCAAATATGTATAGTATATCGTTCAAATCCTAGTGGTACGCGATAGACTTCAAACTATCATGACCCCACTGTATGCCATATTCCACCACTTCCACAGTACACACCTGTGGACACACGCCTTTGTGTCTCTTTTACATCTGTGAATCACTCTTCTGTTCACTCCCCCCCCCCCCCCCTCCCTCGACCTTTTGTGACATTGGTTTTCCTGCCCACTGTGAAGCCTGCTGTCAACTTAAGGGGTTATTATAACTATCATAAAACCTGCCATTTGATATAAATAAATAAATAAGTTCAAGACCAAGGAAAGGAGTGAAATTGCGAAAACTATGGATTACTGAATTTTTAATATATAGCAAAAGGCAATAGAAACTGATAGACAACGTATTTCAAAAGCGGGAGATGCACTCTAAAGAAACTCGCAATCATTGGCTCTCGTATTCTGGATTTCTGATTATTGAATTTCCAGACTCCTGCTTGAATATGTGAGATATATATTCAATCCCCAATAAACAAGTTAATTTTCTTAATAAAATGCCCCCCCCCCCACTATCTCTGTAATCTTAAAAATTGCGACTTAGTAAGAGGTTAAATGAGCATAACAAAATGATGGAAGAGTTCTTAAAATTCTTACTTTTGCGCAACCGTTATCTTTCAGCTTGGGGATTTTGCGTCTTCATCTTTTTCCCTGTTTGTACCATCCCATGTAATTTGCCTATCAGTTTCCTCCCCAAACTACCTGTATTCGAGCTACATCCTTCAATTTATAGTTGAGGAGATTTCCTCTTTTATGACAAATCGCCTCCCCTGTATCTGTCTGGTAACTATTTTGTGGTTGTGAAATTCGTGCAAATCTTAAGACTATCAGCTTATTCAGATCTCTATTAGCCTAGAGTCCACTCGTTGGAAATCACAGTTTTAGCAGTATCCAGCTTACTTTAATTTATCGATTATTTCCCCAAATATTCCAGTGTAATCACTTCAAAGGTGTATACTGTGACGAGAGAGACTAAATGATCTTGACTGCAGAGAGAGAGAGAGAGAGAGAGAGAGGGTGAGAGGGATAGAGAGAAGGGGAGAGGTGGGGAGACAGATAATATCTAGGGACAACATGATCGATGGTTTGAGATAATTAGCGCGTTTTGCGAAAGCAACTATGCCGATTTGCATCTTGCCTTCAGAGCGGCAGGAATAAAAGGCGAAAGAAGGGAATAACCAATGAAGGAGTCATGAAAATATGGATACTCAATAACACTGGAGTTGGAGACATTCTCTCTCACGTATCTACTTCAAACACATGTACATAATTGCTTCGATCAATTTTAAAACTTTATATGAACCATATATTCTCTAATGAAATCAGTTAAGCGAAGAATTAAAAAAAGCCAGCAGTGTTAATGAACTTGTCAAGGCAGCCTTTTAAGGTAAAAATGTCAAACTATTGTGAATCTTTATTCCCTTGGGTTGTCATAGTGAACAAACGTATCCTTTGGGAGGATAAATAAATGAAACTCGTCTTTTTTAAAATAGAAAGATAACTATATATTTTTTATCATTGAGTATTTGCTGCTAATTGTCAAGAGATCTAAAATTGAAATCAACGCCCGTTCAAAGAATAATTAATTAATGGAGCATGAAATTGTAAATAGATAGGTTTCGTCATGGAAATCGTCACTAGTATCATCATGATGTTATTTACTGTTGACAGGGACTATCCTATTGAGATGATATGAGCTAGCATTCAGATGAATCAGCTGGTTAGACAGCATCTGAATATGGTGAAAGTAGACTCATTCAAGAATCCAGGAAACAGGTCCTGATATTTATTCATTGGAAGAGGAATATATGTCGAGATGAATCAGATCGCCAAAAGGTGATAAACAAGTGTTTCAAAAAATTAAAACTGGTCTAATGTCTTAACTTTAATTTCAGTATCACCCCTAAACCCCATCCTTCCATATTCTCCTCTCCTTCCGCTTGAATGATTTCGCATCATTAAATAAAAATATTCCTCCTTTTCAAATTGTGTTTATGAATAAATAATAACTTTTCAACTGTTCAGTTCTTTATTACGTCTCAGTAACATTTTCAATGCCTAAAGATGAGTTTATTTAAGTAAAAGTTCATACACACTAATCATTGTTTTGGTCTCCAAGGTAACATCAAGTCACCACTAGCCAGTGAAGGTTAATCATTACTCACTTTGGTTTTACGCATTCGATGATTTTGTTAATGCAAATGGATCGCCTTAATAATATCCTTCCCTAAGTATTTTTCAAATCAACGTCATTTATTAAACACGACTTTGGGAATGAAGATTAGATGCTCATTAGAGTATTGTGCGTGTCTGAGGGGAAAAAGCAAACAATGCATTGGTTGTATTCATATATCGATAAGGCTACCAGACAAATCCAGACGTGCTCATTAGCAATAAATCAATTGAGTAAACTGGTGTATTAGACAACATTCGCGCAATTATAGTGGTGTTTTAATATAACTGTAGAGTAAACTTCCTCTCAAGCGGTAAGCAAGGCAAATTGGAGGTAAGGACGAAGCAGAACTGAAGTCATTAGGATGGGGCGAGGGGCAGCATAAGATGCCCTTCCTCGGATGTTGCCTCACAATATGACTACACGAATCAATGGAAGAAATTTTTTGGTGTAAGTCAATGTCCTCGGAAAATCTATGGCCACTGAGCGTGTCTATTAAGAATACGGACACCCGGTGATAGTCAGAAATTTAACTTATCTTTAGCCGAAAAAATGTTAGGGATGAAGGTATTACCAAGTGATTTGCGTAACATCCTAGTATCATAAATTTAGATTGGTAAATAGATTTGATATTTCATATTTATAATTGCAGAAGTTGTTAGAGCTTTCATCTGTCACTTTGATCACCTTCACAATAAGATGAATTTTGGAGTGAATATGAGAGTGCACCCCGAAATGAAGCTTAATGGAGTACGTTTTTTCATTGAGCCAGTATATAATCCATCGCACCATAGAAGTCCAACGTTGCGCATCAATGAGATATTGAATATAAACTTATTGTGAGCTTTTTATATCATCTATTAGTTTGACTCTTGTGGCATCAGCTTACCTCAGCAGTGTCATTTTCCGTTCGAGGGTGTTCGGGAGGATGGAGATATAGCTTGGGAATTTGAATCTCACGATGCTCATGATCGGTGGTTGGAGTTTGGGGCCTTTGTGGAGATAATCTACGAACACTCGGCAAACTGCTACTTCGTGATTCTTCTGAGGAACCAGGAGGAGCGGAAAGACTTCGTTTTGAAGAAGTGGTCCGTTCACCAGATGCTATAAAATTTATAAATTATCAAAAGATCGCATTTTCTAAAGACACACAATCGATTTATTTTATACCATTTTTTAATCATTATGATCTAAAGTTGAATTAAAAGCTCCTAAAACTTGTACATAACCATCGTAGAGAGAAAAAAATCCATTTTAAAATTTGGACTTTCATTTTTAGACCAAGTTTTAACAGCACGTTTTTACGAAGAAAATTAATAAATTTGATTTTAAAATCTTCGAGAAAATTGACAAAAAGTGTAGGTCGGTATAGTGAATGCAAAAAAAACGACAACCGAATCGAAGTGAGAGAAAAATAAACGCTGCAGAGTGCAAAAAAGAATTGTACTTTGCAGCCATTTTCCTTGATTGGATTATCCAACCAGTCAACAGGTTGGCTAAAATCCAAGCACTATTCGATTTAATAATAATCGTCATAGAGTCTTCAAAGTACTTCGCGATTGAAGAGCCAACCATAAACTATGCTCCTGAATATCGCATTAGTGTTTTTATTTTAATTTGAATGACTACCCTCAGCTTAATAGGTCAAAGTAATTAATAATTAAAGTAGAGTTTATAATTCCACGGAGACCATGGTTACAGCTTACTATTATAATTTTCGTATCATACGAGAGCAAATTTTTTATTGATTATTCGAGAATAAATACGTGTAGTTCAATAGCAATACCATTCAGTTGTTTACATTTTACTTTGTCCATATGATAGATTCATTAGTCGACCTTTGTCGATTTGGGAAAATTATCCATGTTGCACGAAACTCAGACTGAAAACCGCAATTCCATCACCAAACAGAACGCACATATTCAGTCAGCTTGTGATTCTTAATCTCAGACTGTTGGTCAAGTAGGTTTGGAAGGTTATTTACTCATTAAATTCATCACAAAGTTGGTAGTGTAATACAGTGGACATCCAAGTGAACTGTGAAAAGCACGTCAATGGGTTTCTTTGTGCGATACTAACAACCATAATGATTACAATTGATTGTCGTTGACCTGAGACGTTGAGGAATTCATGGCCCAGTACCTGTCCATAAAACTTAAATTTAGAATCCATTTTAAAGATTAAAATTACTATAACTGTGTAATTGAGAAATTTATCTAATGATTAAATGAGTCGATCTAATTAAGCTCGTTGTAATAGTTCAGAAAATTATTTACTGTGACTATTGTATTGTTATTAATTTCAATTATTGCTTCTTTCGGTTAAGAATGACTGAAATTCTTATGGCTAGACGTGTAAATTCCCTAATCATAATGTTGAAGTCTTAATAACTACAATAGAAATTACTTTAAACGAATGATCGATGTATTCCTTTATTCTTTGAAAAGGCAAAATCATTCTAACCTCAAGTTAACCAGATTTTGGCGATATTTCTTTAATAACCGTCCAAATGCCCCATTTATCCAGCTTTGTTCAGCAAAAAAGACCAAAAGCTTCAACTCCACATGCGACGAAATGAACCAGTAGGTCCTGACAATATGACATTATGAAATTTTGGCTCATTGAAGTGTCGAATTCGTCTCATACCTAACTTTATCCCTGAATGACTTATCACAAAATCTGACACAAATATAACAGTTGGCTCAGCTATACAGCTGTCGTTAAAAGGATTTTGCTCCATCATTTACAACTTCAGTCAAAGGAGGAAAAGAAGTCTTCAAAAGTTGTTTCTTTTTCAATTCAAGAAGAAATAGTGTCGAATGACTTAATCTACTGTTTTAATCCACTATAGTAGAGCTAAGCAGTCCATGTGCCATCTTTCTTCAAGTGCTAAAATAAATTTGAAGAATGACGACGTTTAAAGGGTATTCAAATAAAATATTGAAATCTAGCAACAGAAAAGAGAGACAGGGAGGGGGGGAGAGAGGGGTTTCCACGCAATTTAGTCGAAAGATTTTCTTTTCCCAAAACAGTCAGTGTAACAAAATGAATTGAAAGCAAATTATACCAATAGGCGCGAATGTTCTACTAACAATTGAAAAGGTATTGAGCGGAAAAGAATCATTTTTTATTGATTGGCGGACTTATACAACGTGTGAGCATGAACATTTATTTTTGTTAAGTTTATGGTTTTGAATTAAGCCATGCACAAGTATAATAAGTTCTAATTCACCAAACGAAAAGTTGACTTGTGAATTTTCAAACGTTAAGTCCAGTAGTTGAGGAAATTAAGTAATTTAGCCCTTTGGCTCTGGGAGCTCTGGCATTGTAGACCTGTACATAAATGTGCTTTTCTGTAGGTTCCAAAAAATAAAACTTTGAAGATATATGCAAAATCGTAGACTTACATTGAATTTTATTCTTTATTACCTCTAATTTCTACCCAGTTTTTCAAAATATCAAGTTAAATGTCCAGTCTGGAGATTGGTCGCAATTTCAATTGAAATTTAAATGATTCTCGATTAGAGAATAACCATCAATTTTGATGACTGGAACTTATTCAGTTTATCATAACGACCATAGAAATAGAATAATATAAGAACAGTTTCCTATTCTCCTTATTTTTAGGGAAATTATCTAAATATGCAATGAAAATTTTTATCTCAAAGAAAATATACTCAATGGTGGAAAATGCACCAGCAGTCTTAACAGGTAGTAGATACAACAAATAAATTAAAAACTTATTTGGATCCATAATTGTTTAAACACGGAAAATTTCTGTTGCACTCTGTTTGTTTGTTCTTAACTAAAAATCATGTCATGCGGAATCGGCACGTACACCCGCTTTATTGGTGGCAATTATCATACATCATATATTTCAATTTATTCCACCCCTCAACTACTTATTTAATAGCTGAATTTCATTCAGAGTTGTAATAAAAAGAAGGGAATTGATCCCATTTTAAGATAACGGCTCAGGATATACCTTTGTAGCAAGGTTGAGTGAAAGCCAAAAACGCGCTACAATTAAAAACGGCAGTTACAATCAGCCGAACTAACAAATTATCCTCATTTTTTGCAAGAAGGCGCCTGTTTTTAAATGCAAAGGAGATGGAGCCACTGGTCTGTCCAGTTGAGTGTCTTAGAGGAGAAATATAAACGGAAGTAGACAAGTATAATTAACGACGATAATTAAATCGTGTAAACACGTCTGGACTTTATATTGCTGCTGCTGTCCAACGGGGTAATAAGAGAGTATATTGGAACAGTCGGTCATATACGGACATTATTCAACTGTTGTTTACCTATGACTGTAACTAGTCCTGACAAATACGTGAGAAATAGTGTGAGAGCAGAGGCCAACGTCATACCATATCTCAGTGTGTCCTGGCTTTCAGCACATATTGCCGCGATATCCAACAATGCTCTTATTTCTAACGACCCCTACAGTGGGGTGGAAACGGAAGGAAAAAGATCATTTTTTGTTATTGCCAAATTTGGCACTTTAATATGTGAATTGTCAATCTGAGTATCAATTTGAAATTTAGTGGAGAGCTGTAATCAATGCATAGTATTCATGAGAAACTCGCTTTGAACTTTCAAATTCATTTATACTACATTGTACCACATCATTTAGCAGATCCTGTACCAGTAATCGATTAATTGTCTTTTAGCACCTCATAATAAATGAAGCCTTTCTCGAGGTTGGAGAAAATTTAACCAATCATCTTTAAGTTATTACGATTTAGGATATCTATTGCCTTTATTAATAAACGAAGTAGAGCTGGTCTTTATAAGGAAATTCATGTTACTACAAATATTCGACTCATATATACAATGTAAATATTGCCCAATCGACTTAAAGGTTTGTTATCTATGCTGAATTTTGGAACATCCTATCCGGAAAAACATTAAACCGAATTTGATTGTCTTAGTAACAATGTCTCTAAAGCCAACTTTCCAGGATAATATCTACATAGTTAGCAATAATCATTAAGTTATTTTGATCGAATGATTAAAAAGTGAATATGCTACTAACTGATCCAAAAAGAGAATGGTAGTTTTGCAGGTCAGTTCAAATGATTTTCACATTAAAAATGTTAAAAATAAACAAACACGCATTGGGTTAAGTTATCGTTTATTAACTCTAAACCGAGTAACGTTTATTTATCTTATTGCTAAAAATAGGCCTATGTGAACATTATCTGATTCAGAAGCGCAAATCAAATTGAGATACTGAAATTGACTAGGAAAAAAATTTAAATTTAGGAAAAGGACGCTTTACAATTATTTCGATTTTGCCATAAAAAAAATATTTTTCATTACGATATAAGAGAAAATGAGGACAAATTAGCCCTTGATTTGTATCCCATTGGGGGGAAAATAACTCGCTTCAACCACAAAAACACGTTAACATTTTATTGTCAATTATTCAGAAAATTCTCATATTTGTTGAAATCGGAAAACTGTAGAGTTCCTTGTGTAAGGACTACCAATAATGCAATTACGCGGCAAAATGGGTTTCGGTAGATTTATAGCAATTTGAAGCCTAATGTAGCTTATAATAAATGGAAAACAAAAAAATACCTACCATCTCTGATGGTGGTACAAGACCTAAAATAAAATAGCTTTCGATTTTTAAACAAACAAGTAGTTGCTCAATTATAAGCAAAATGTTTGAGATTTTATTAACATAAGTAGAGTTTCATTTCTCAAACGTTTAGGGCCAAATGTCACCAGATTTTTCAGACATTATCTATGCAGCCCAAGCTGAGTAGAACTCGAATTGGCCCGAAATTATGCCCATTAAGTTTAGTAAATCAGATTCCACTAGGCCTTCGCCAATCAAGACGTTCCAAAGTTTACTTCATGAGGAAATTTTATCCAATTCTCTTGCATTCAATTTGAGGGCTTTTGTCGTGGTCTAAATATCATTCTCTTTTACACTTTCCACCTAATAACAATGGTGCGAGTGAGCATCTTTTTGAAAATGCGCAAGATTGACTTCCCGTACCATGAACTGGAGACAATGGAAGAGTTTCTTAATACTTTCAACTTTAGGTAGAGAGCGACGCTTCATGCTGGTGTCCAAATTCGAGCGCTTTGTTGCAAACGTATCCCTTCTAGGTAGTTGATTGTATCTTCCGAATAAAAAAACAGATTCAGATGCGACATATCGGACATTGGTGACTTCTCTTAGGTTCGATACACAAAATCACAAGACACCATCATCAATCAATTACTTTGGTCGCCTGTTGAAAAAAAGATTAAAAGTGGACTCCCTCCCCCTCCTCGAGTGTATGGAAAAATCATCTCCACCATTTTATAGGAATAAAAAATTAATTAGCGGCTTTTGTAAATTATTCATTAAATTTTTGAACTCATTGAATGGTAAAAAAATGGTGGTAAAATGTTATCTTTGAGTTCTTGGATTTGTGTTTATTCCGTGACCATGTCGGTTTTAACTAACTTAAGTCAACCGCGGAAGGTATTTCAGAGTGCTTAATTTTTAATTTTTCCAAGAATCCTTTAATCTCCCCACTTCTCTCTTTGAACTATTTTTCACAGCATTTCAAAGCTCACTGACCATGAACAAGGGGAGAATATCCCGGAGAGGTCCACAATTCTAATGCAGTTATTACCCAACACAAACTCACTTTTAATTCATGTTCAAATAGGCGATTAGGTAAACTTTTGATGCATAATATACACGAAAGTATTAGTTACATGTAAAGTAAAACGTAAAGTTATAGCTTTTACATCTCTCGCCTCTCTACAAAGGATAGTTTGTTTGCTTGTTTTTTTTGAAAATAGGGAATCATTTCTAAGTCGTACAACGGTTATTTTTCCATTCTTGAATTTTTGCCTTTCCCGGGGAGAATTCTGCGCAGAAAAGTAGTCAGACACTAATAAGGGAAAATGGAAGTAGGAATGAAATAGTTTGTCACATTTCGGGAAAGTGGGTGATAGAAGAAGACAATGTGTTATCATATTGCATCTTGTCTATCATTAGGTTGAAAAAAAAAATATATTGGTTGTCTGGGAATAAAAACGATGTTGCTGCTAATCGGTTCAATTATTCATGTGAAAAGCGAAACGAAAATTAATTCCCCAAGATAGTGTCTCTCTTGACATAAAAATGATGAGAGAATTGTAAAATTTATCGGAATAAATTAGCAATTAATCATAAATTAGCTCTATTTTTTGTTGCAATATTTTTTTAAAAGATAATTATATTATGAGAAACTTAAATATATCAATCTTTATATCTGCATTTTATGTGATATTGTTACGGTATATTCCAGGAAAATTATTCCTAATAAATCAAATATGCATTGGCTGGTCACATGCAAAGATTTGTAAGATGCTCTTAACGTGGCAATATCTAAATAATTAGTTATAACCCCACGAAACAAAGCCCCTCAAAGCTCACCATCTAATTTATAGATGTTTAAATTGAGATTTTAACCATTTGATATAAGTGACAGCGCTCCATTAATATATATATATATATATATATATATGCAAAACCTGCGGCGACCCCGCTTCATTTCTATAGAAATTTCCAACTCCCTTCCAATTGTCCTTCAAGCTCCCCAATAATTTTTTGTCGCCGCGTGAAACATGCGCTTTGTCAATTAGCAAAATGTTAGGACCGCTGGGTACATTACTACAGTGATCCTTTTTGCCCACTTAAACAAGATTATTCTATTTCTATGCCATCTATTATGATCGTTTTAAAATTAAAAGTAGAAAAGGAGAGAGGTAAATTGATTCACTCTAAGTTGGAGCCAGTTTGTTTGGCTAGAACCATATTAACCCTTTAACGCCCTTAGGATTGTACGACCCTGTGTCAAAATAAGCTTCATTGGTACTAGACTCCTAACAGAAGGCACTATTGCCGTTTGAAACATGTTCTATAGCCCTCCTCTGATGCCGCCAAAACTCATCACGTCGTCTTCGGTCTGCTGTGATGCACGCGTGAGTGCGATTGGGTGTATTACAAACAACATAATTCAGGCGTTAAAGGGTTAATACGAAGGCAAAGAATGCTACCAAAGTTTGTCATGACAGAATAAAATTTCTCGAAAAATTTCACAATTTCATAACATTTGGATTTCAGTTACTACTTAAATGGGTTAACTAATAGCCCACAGGACGCTCAGTCTTTTCAAACTCCACTTAAACTACTAGGAAAAAACGCATACTCTTGGCAATTAAAATATTTGCTTTACTGAAGCTACTACTAATGCAATTTTCACTCATTTGCTGTCATTATACCCCAAAGAGCTACAAATTAGGGTGGACGCGGAGTGTACTTTGCCGGCAAATTGCGCCTTTTCTTGGAGGTGTAAAAAAATTGACAAACATCTTAAAACAACAACGCGAAATTACTGGCTAATTGGGATTTGCATCAAAGGGTGCATTTACTAAGAAAACATACATAAAAATTGCTCCTGAACAGGCAGAATATGCTTAAGAAATATTAAGCACGTTTTTAGGGAAATGAGTCATACGATCTATTACCAAATAAACTGGGTAAGAGAGGGAATCCACAGTTCTTGAAGTAGTTGTTTCAAGTTTTATTGTTCATTTTTTAATCGGAATTAATTTATTGCGAATATCCCCCATATTGTCAACATAAATGGACACTAAGTTGCAGTTATTTATACGGTTTCTAGGGAAATCGATTATAAGTGAATTAAGTATAAATAAACTGATGATTTTTATTCGTAATAATGTTTGTAATTTTAATTTGAATAAAAAAATTGATTACTTCTTGAAGTTGTTGATGCCTGCATTGTGTCTCCAGTTTGTGAAACTGTGACTGTGTCTGTAAAAGACCCTGTAAGGACTTCGGGAATCGTCGCAGACGTCTGGGACATCACAAGTGCACTGGCCGCAAAGTCACCTGGAGTAGTTTGACATCCCGCTTCCTTAGCCCCAACTGGAGGCCATGGATACGATCCACCACTGGACGATTGCGAGGAGAGTTCGCTATCATCCCGTAGAACACTCTCATATCCACTACTCGCATGTTCCCCATTGGTATACTTCGTGGAAACAATTCCTTCTTGTTCAACTTCAGGGTTTCCGATAACTCCAGTTCGATTTCTGTGAGTCCTCATTCGACATCGTCGCATCCGACTTCCAGTTTGGACTCCGGAACAATGGCACCTTAGGGAGTGTTGTTCGCTGTGTTCACTCCCCAATCCACTACTTGAACTTTGGGATACACATTTATGGTGACAGTGGGGTGTATGAGGTGGTTTTTCAAGGACTACTTGGCAATGAAATGCAATACTATCTTGTTGATGATGCTGGTTTGCTGCTTGAACTGGATAAGTGTATTTAGACGAGGGCGTTGTTTGAGAAGGATTCACAGATTCCGTTGGAAATGTATATCTTTCTGTACTACGTTTACTGAAGAGGGGACTCTGTAAAAAACCAAATCGATGCTTTGTTCCAGCCTCCTACAAGCAAAGCAAACAGAGCGATTTTTAAAATTTTTTTGGCTCCAATTTAAAGTGTGGGTTAATTCACCGTCTTTGCTTTAAAACTTGACCGATCTACACGTGTACGCAATGAAGGAACAGCTATTTCTTACCCCACTAGGTGTTCTCCAACTTGCTTTCGGAAAAAATTGATGTGGTGATTGGCATGTCTCAAAGGAATGATCGGCAACTTGTCTATGATGAAAATTTGTATAGTTTTATGTAAACAAACAGATTATTTTCTACTTCATTAATATTTTGGAAGAATTTACACAAATTTTACTTTACCTTACATTTAGGAATGAGGGGTGTGGGATAGACTTACTTCCTCGTGGTGGACCCTGGGTAATGTATAATCATACGGCAAAAAATGTCTATTAACCGGCAGTTGACTTCTCACTTCAAACTACCATCAACCGCACTGTATGTCATATTTGACTCCTACCACAGTACTCTTCTTACCCTTTCTGAGTCTTTGTGTCTGTCTATTTCTTTAACATCCGTGAATCACTCTTCTATTCCCCCCCCCCCCCGAATTCTTCCCACTTTGATGTTCCTCCTTCATTCTGTGAAGCCCGAAGTCAAATAAAGGGCTAATGATAACTATCAGACCGCCTGCCATTTGTTATAAATAAATAAATATACATTTAGGAATGATTCATGATAAATTAGTTACAGAAAAATCTTTCAATACTAAAAAAACTAAAATTAGGACTAATCGAGATGAAATGATTGACCACGGAAATCACTCAACAAACAATTAAGATCAAGAACATATGAATCTGGGAGACTCAAATACTTTACCGATAATATAATAGGAAGATTTTATTTCACTTCAGTGCTCAATAATAATAGTACCATGTAGTTACCTACTGTAAAACTACGTCATTAGCTCAATAAATTTCGGTATGTTGCAGTTACATATTATTTGAAGTGCACTCCATGGGGATACTTTTATTTTTCCCCGTTTAAATCTCTCTATGAATGCAAACTTAGAAACCACCTTCAGTAGCACTGGATGACTGAAACTTGCAAGATTCCTTTTATCAGCTGATAGCCTAAGTTGGACTCATCTCTCCCTCTGTTTCATTATACTCAAAAATTTATTGCTCTATTTAGTTGTCTTAAAAGAGTGGAAAATTTGCAGTTCAGATCAGAGGAAAGCAGAAGAATAGAGGAAGAAACAGGACGGGGTGGGGTGGAAGTGCCTGGTTTTATTTAAATTCTGAATGCATTTGATAGTCCTCATTCACTTAACTTCACAGTTTATTATGCTAGGACACAATTTTGTAAAGTGCAAATAGCATAATTTGAGGCAATATCCTAGATACTTAGAATATATTCCAGTCTAATTAACTAGGATGGGTGGCTGAAGAAAATAGTCTCATCAATTCCCATGCATTTCCAAAATCTTCGTAAAGGGAGGGAGGGGGTGAGATTAGAAGTGAAAAGCTGTTCATATTACGTTGAACACGAAAATGATTTTTTTTCTTTAAACCATTTTTAGATACGTGAAATTATTTGAACCGCTTCAAAGATTAAGTCACTATCTGAAATCCATTTAACGATTATTCAGTATCTATTGCTCCCTCAGCGGTGGATAAATATTTCAAATATCTCATGAAAAGAATTTTGTCGCACATAGTAACTTCAAGGAACCTATATTTTCGAATTCGGAGTGTGCGATAAACTTACCTCCACATGGTGCACCCTGAATGGCGTATACTCATACCGCAACAAAGTCTATTAATCGGCAGTAGACTTCTCACTTCAAACTAGCAAGATCCCACTGTAATGCATATTCGACCACCTCCACAGTACTAATCTTACCCTTTTCTCTACCTTTATGTCCATCTCTTTAATATCTGTAAATCACTCTTCTGTTTCCTGCTCTCGAATTTTTCTCACTTTGAAGTTCCTTCCCTCTGTAGAGCTCAAAGTCAACTAAAGGGCTAATGATAACTATCAAAAGGCCTGTCATTTGATACAAATAAATTCTACCGCTTCCAGAGTACTCGCCTTACCTTTCCTCTATCTTTGTATCTGTCTAATTAACATCTGTGAATCACTCTTCTATTCCTCCTCTCGACTTCTGCAACCCTGCGAAGCCTGAATTCAACTAAAGGACTAATGATAACTACCTTAAAACCTTCCAGTAAATATAAATAAATATTTTCATGTTCTACGAAGCCAGTATCTTTTAAGTAAAATAGCTACTTGGAATATCCTTAGATTTGAATTCGTCTGTCCTAATGTGATATTTTTGGTAGCTCACCGAACCCTGTTCTTCATTAGAAATACCCAGTTGGCTAATTATACAAGATGCCCTCTCCCCCCCCCCTTCCGTCTATGTCATCAACTACCAGCAGACATAGCGAAATAATAATGCACTGGTAAAGGATACACCCTGCATTGAGCAATAGTCCCTATTGTTGTAAAAGAATACTATAGTTTTCACTCGTAAACAAAGCGACAATAACAAAACGCGGGGCAATAGTTACAAGTTGGAATTGCAATGAATTAGACTCATAAGGGGAAATCTATTCGAGGAAAAGTGTGATTATACGCCAATAAAATTGTCCCTCACGCATTATTAACGCATGTTAGGTGATAATTCCCTAATTAAAGGAGCACCACAATGTCTCCCATTCATTCGCTATCTATTACAACGTCCAAGAAATTAGACATATTCAGTGGTGTTCTGATTTTAAGTTATAGCTTCATTAATTGTTTACCTGGATTGAATTCTTAGCGGATATTAGTTTACTTTATTGGCATTTAGGAATTCACAAGAGCTGGTTTCTCCAGCTCCTTCAGAGATTAGGTTACAAACAAGAAATTTGGTCCGAAAATAGAAACAAAGAGCAAGAAAGAGAGACTCGAATATCACTGTCACTAGGGTGTCCCAATTCCCGTACAAATGATTCCTACTCTCAGCAAATAATAACAACCCCGCAAAGAAGCAACAACAATTCACGTGTACGAAAAATCATAGAGAATCATCTGTAGGCGGGATTAATGGTGGGTGTTAATCCCCTCCCCCCTCCCCCTCCTTCCACACTGCCCCCCCCCCTCCAAACATCTAAAACTTAGAATGAGGAGAGGTGAGAGGGAACGAGTGAGAAAAGAGGGAATGTTTGTAGGACTTGGCGGTAAGGTGACAAATGACACGACACCGACAATGCTACTCATCCTCTGTACAAACGAGCTAGTCACTAGAAATGGCGACATTTCGAGAATTAATACCAATGTAAGGACTGCAAATGACGAAAATATGGCAGCATGTCTTCATTAATGGAAACTACTACATCGATTCTAGGTATTCAGTTTGTATGGACATTGAAATTGATAGAGTTTAAATTTACCTTTATCCGCAATCTTCCCAGTTGGGTTTCCTCGTTAAGTTTCTCAGCACTTTGTTGGTTACCACTGGACGCCGTTCGACGGATTTTCTCTGGCTCAAGAAATAAACTTTCATCTCCGGCAGTCTCACTCCCTTTACTCATTGAAGTAAAGAGCATTCCAACGGAATCGATCGTGAGATCTCCTTCATTTGGTCCGGCTTCCAACTCACCAGTTCCACTCTCTGCTGAAACTCCACCGAAAAATGGAACACACATCTTGCTAACATGTCCAGAGGGCTGTTGTTGAGGTTGTTGATGATGTGAACCAGAATGTTGTCGTCTCCGATTCACACTTGGTGAACAAACGAAAAGATCAGCGAAACGCTTTAATACAGGTTTTCTTAGAGGTGACGTCTTTGGACCCTCAGCATTAGTATTTACCCCACTAATTGAGCTGAAAGACCTATCTCTATGAATTCCTGGATCCGAAGCACCGTCTGGTTTTCGAGGATCTGAAGGGGCTTTAGTAGAATTGAGGTTGGGTTTCTGACACTCCTCTATGGTATGAATCGCCCTGGCTCCATGATGAGATCGAAAGCGAGCAGCAGGAGCTGAATTTACTCGAACCGGAATTTCAGGAGATTCGGGAGGATTGGAGGTGGGGGATGTTTTATTACAACTTTTACACAATGGCGAGCTTTGAAGTGAATGTTTAGGACAGCCTTTCGGTATTGCATGGTGATTTTGTTCTGATGTGGACACGGATTCAACCCATTGAGCTACTCTACTCAAATTGTCCGGTGCTGGGCCAACAGGATGATGTTGAGTTGTCCAGAGCATCTCAGGGGGAACATGTCTTGGAAGACTTTGAGAATGAGAGGCAGAGTCGTTCGCCTTTAATAGCAGGTCATCTGCCTCCGCTTGCTTCTTGGTCTCATGATTCCTGAAATAACAATATGGACATTCAAATGTGCAAATATTCCATCAACATACTTTGCTAAGCAAGTGCCTTATAATCACTACGAATATATTGATGACCCCCTAACTTATATTTTCTCATCTCCTTATTGTAACGAAAATTATTATAAATTCAGCCTAATTACGGTTAGAATGCATAGGGTTATGGTCTCTCTACCTCTTAGCGCCTTCAAGGGAGAGAATTCCAGGTTATGAAAGAAGTAGAAAGAAAGTCTTACCTATGTTTTCGAGAAGGCTGTGGTGTTTCGGAAGTCTTATTCGCTGCATGACAGTGGACATCTGCCTTCGTAGCACCTCGGGATGGTTTACTGCCGTGTTTGGGAGACACCGACTGAAATTTGGTAAATTTATTATTGCTTCCATGATTGAACAATCCAAGTATACATAAAGTTTTTAAGTGAATGGAAAACTGAGCAAATGATTAAATCATGTGGGCTTAGGTATTGCGAGTTTACTTTATGTGAGGTTAAATCTACATCAGATGAAAATATGGCTAATTAAGCGTCCTAAATCTAAGCTTTCAGCATTAAGATACGCCCGTGACCTCACGAGAACAAGTCATCGCCTGTAATGAGACAGTTCTACCTTTTAGACAACCCTGTCAACCCATACAGTCCAGCTTAGCAGGGACAGTTCAAAACCACTTCCACTGATACGTATCTCTCTCTCTCTCTGTCCCTCTGTGTGTGACCGTAAAGCATGCCGCGTAACGCAAGGCTAATGCATTCGTTTACCGCGGCAAAAGCATTTGAAAATATAGCGACGATCGAGGATTAGACTGAAAATTCCCGGGAGTGGGGGGGGGGGGGGGGGGNGGGGGGAGACGATAAATTATTAGTGAGATGTTATTTTTTCCTCTTTGCAGTGTGGGTTTTCGTTATAGTTAAGCACATCTACCTTTCCAAGAATTTTATTTCAACACAACTTTTGCGATAGCGAAACCATCTGATAGTGCGGGAGGTAACACGACAGACGAGAATGGTAGTGATTTGGGTTCTGCAATCTCCGATTAAAAAATTAACGAACAAGAATTAATTATTCATTCAGAAGGTGGTTTGGAGATAAAATTCAATCAAAGATAAGCTAATTTAATCCGATGAACTATTCAGCGGCTCTGCTTGTAGCGTAATCTATAGAAAGTGACGTTGGGTTGAACGATATGTGAATCAACGCATGCATGATAAAATTCGTTAAGTCAAGATGCGTTCCAGATATCCACCAGAAATTTCCCATAATGCAATGCTGAAAATTCTTCTCTCGGCTCTTCTGGCCTTCACATATTCACTTCAAATTCTTGTGACCCAAGACGAAGATTTTCAAATCCAAGTCGAATGAAAGCTTGTGCTTTCTGTGGCATTTTTCTAATATATTCCTTTTTCCTCTCACCCAACCAACTCCTGTTAACTTTTCTAACAAGGAACAGCCATTATTATGACTATTAACAGACGTAAATTGGGAATATTAAGAAACCTATTCTAAAAACTTGCCCCAGAGATTATTAATCTCAAGCATTCAGTTACTATCCGAGGAACATCGATTGTGCATACTTAATGCAATTAAAAGTGTTCATGAATAAGTTTCTGAAGTCTTCCACCCTCAAAAGTGACTTGACTTTTTCTCATTTACCATATCTTGCTGATATTAACGTTATATAGATCCCAACTAGCAGTTTGCTGAGTTCTAAGTAAACGAGGAAATTCATAATCAAGGAGATCAATTCTTCGATCTTTTTCTCCTTAATGAACTTTACCTGTTCAACGAGGTAATTTGCAATTGCTTGATTCTGCTTCTCCACCCATTCCTTCACGAAGGGTTTGACTCCACGCATATTACCAGCGGCTACAGCTGAAATGGCGTCATATTTCCAGTTCGGCAGTGTTGGAAAATCGGAGGTATTTAAAGTCTGTTGGATTTGGTCAGTTTGCTTGTGTTGTCTCGATTCTCGAAAGGATTCGCCTTGAAAAGTAACAATTATCCATTATCAGAAGGTGGTCATTTGAAATTCCAATGTCCATAACTTTAATTAGGATGGGCCGATCCACATCATAATTAAATATATATTATATTATTATTCCTTCCCCATTGTTCTCTCATTTTTACATTGATAGCCGTTCGGAACTTGGGAGATTATATCACAAAGTTAATATAAATTTGGAAAGAACTAAAAGTATTATAGAGTAGTAAATATATACCACTACACATTGTTTAATCTGTCATGTTTAAGTAATCGGAAAGCAGTAGTCATTTTGTTGGCAAATAACCACATTTCTACAAATAACTAAAATAATACCAGTTATACTACTTAAAATTGCGGGATTTGTGGCTTTTTCAAGCCACCACTTAATGTGGCCACGCTGCAGTTGATTCAGACTCAGAAAGCGGGAAACGCAGTTATTTTTAGCCATTTCATCTTTTCAACAAAAACCAATTTTAAAGTTAAGGTCATTTTTATGCAATCAACGTTTGAAGGTCAAGTTGGCAGGAGCAGAGTGTGATTACATATTGAGGGCTAGAAAATGTCATTATCTGACTTTATATTATTTATAATGGGGTGTGCGATAGACTTACCTTCACGTGGTGCACCCTGGGCAACGTATACTCATACGGCAAAAAGGTCTATTAATCGGCAGTTGACTTCTGACTTCAAACTACCATGACCTCACTGTATGTCATAGTCGACCACTTCTACAGTAATCACCTAACTCTACTCCCTACCACTATTTCTGCCTCTTTTAAATTTGCAAATCACTCTTCGATCCACTCTCTTGAATTTTTCTAACTTTGATGTTTCTCCCCTCTGTGAAGTTCGAAGTCAGCTAAGGGCTAATGATAACTATCAAAATGCCTGCCATTCGAAATAAATAAATATTATTTATAATAATGAAAATGTCAAAAAACTTATCCGTGACTAGTGTCATTTGATGGAACCTTTTCATTACTCAGGGAAATTGATAAAATACTCCATTTCCTAACTTGATTCCGTTTATATTAGAACTGAAAGCAATAATATAATAACCACTTATTAAAAGTCATATTTCTCCCAAATTCTCCAGACGAAATTATTGTAAAAACGTCAGAATGGATAAAAAATATCTTTGTGGTAGGAAAATCGTCCATATTTGTTCGAAACTCTTACATTGTTCTTTTGGGGGCGGCTGTTGAGGCGAGCTTAGGAAAAAACGCTTGCTCTTTAAATTCATGGACTTTAAATAAAGTGTGAAAAATTCTGCCCTCTTCTCAGTGTGTATTGCTACTTCAAATTCATTATAAAACATGAATCTTCTTTTTTACCAAACCACTAAAAGCAAACTATGAAAAATGTTAATGAAAATTGACTTGCTGAAAAAATAGAAACTCCCTTCATCATGTAACTTTCAGCGCTAATTAAATATTTTTGTATTGCATGCAGTCGAAGAAAAGGAGCTAAATAAGTGACTTTTAATTAAAATGTGAAGGGAAAAAAGTTGTGGTTAAAAATGAGACCCTCTTTAATTAATCCATGAAAGCATGTTTCCCACTCGAAATTTCATTAGATTTCACTCTTTCCTAGTGCATGTTATGAATTAAAGTGATTTTGGGTACAAATAAGGGAATTACCACTGACCAATGAAAACTCCGGTCGCTGTAAGTGATAACTGCTTACACATATGATATCAATTTATGTCTAAAAGACGGTGATCATGGACTTGCAAAGACTGCATTCGTCAGACTAATATACTACTCAGATCCCCAAAAATGTTCTTTACATAATTACAGAAGTTTTATATTGCGTAAAGAATAGTAACTTTACCAACAAATGAAATATTCTTTGAGAATTAAAATGTTTCACTTTAATTATGAGTCGCATACTAGATTTTACTTCACTGCACAAGCATGAAATTTACAAATAAATGCATTTTATTTTAAATTCGAACAGAGAAAAAATAAAACCACTGCTCATTTCCAAAATATAAAGCGACCCTTCAATTGTTTACGAAAATATGGGGGAATTATAGTAAGGATGGCCTTTAGGTTCAATGGTGAAGAGTAATTTAGGAGATTTGGCAAAAGGAATTTGAAATTTTGGCTTCAATCAGATTTTGCTTCTTCCAGAGTTTTTGCAAGTGCATCCACTTGAAGTATGTGTAATCGGGGGGGGGGGGAGTCTTTAAAGATGTACTAGTTTAAGGATAATACTCTCATTTTAAAACTAATTACATCTGGAATTATGTTCTTTTACTACCTCTGTATAGCAGATTAGAGTAGAGAAGAAGTTTTTTGCTTCATAGTTATAGGTTATCATTCTACCAAGTACACACTTTTGGGTTTTGGTAGCAACTAAAAAAAAATTTAAGTTACATCCACTTATTTTTCGAGTACATTGTTACTTGAGGGGGGGATGAATATTTGCAACCAATTAAAAAGCCGTCTCAGTTAAACTCATTTTTAACGTGTACTTCTCAGAGTAATTTAGTCAGAAATATACATTTTTCCGCGAATTTCCTAATACCACTAAACGCGTAACACCCCTAGTGAAAGATTTCAAATTTTCTCAAAAATTTTTGGAGTAACATGTTTAATTTGGGAAAAGTCGTTATTTGTGTCGTTAAATAAATTAATTAAATATGCTCACCTGTTCTCACTTTTCGATCGGTTTTCGGAGTGATAAGCGCTTCTAGTTGTTTAGCAATCTTGGCACTGTCTTGCGGATCGTTAGACCAATTCAACTTGCGCATTCGAGACTCAATTTGACGCTCAAAGTTTTCGTGATTATTGAAGGCTTTTCCGTCCGGAATGCCTTTTTCGGTGGTATTACTCCGTCCACGAGTTCCAGAGGACTAAAGCGAAATAGGAGATAATAGTTAAATAATGATGCATCGATCTTACGAACTCTGCAAATATAACCATTTGGAAAAGCGAAAGTATTTTTTGTTTAGAGAGAGTTAAAATGAGGAGAGTGGTTCGGTTGCTTCGAATCTAACAATTAATTTACTCAAATACTCCAAAATAATAAAAAATACTTGAGAGTATTAGTAATCAAAACTGAGAAACTAAACATCAAATACCAAGCCGATTTGGCCTGGTAGTAAAAATACGTGGCGGCTTTGAGTCACCACGTTGTGCTTCAGTCAAAATAATAAAGGAGTTGTCTTTGAAAAGACGAATCTACTCAAATTGTAACCCGCCATTCATTGTGCAAAAAAAAGAAATTCACCATTACTGTACGGAATGTTTTTTGTCCCAACTCCATTTTAACATCCATTTTCTTTAGATTTCCTCAAATTGATAACTAGGCATATTTAAACTTAACTAGAGCACTGTTAGATGTAGTGGCCTTTTACAAAGACTCTATTCATGTATGAAATTTCAAAAATGGGCATTATCTTTTCTCAATTTATAGCTTTTTATTTATAAGTGGTGATTTGGTAGTAATTTCCATCAGATAATTTTCCCCGAAATTGAGAAGAATCGCATATAGTAAGTAATTTTATTTTAAAATCCTTGAAAAATCAGATTTTGTTTTAAAATGTTTCATCTGTTTTCCATTAATTTAAGTGCATATTTCTGTAATTATCCATTTATATATTTGTCTTAGAATGATGCATTAACGAATTTTATTAAGTTGAAACGTAGCGCATTCATATTTGTTCAAGGACTTGAAACTCCTTATGGGGCGTGCCTTCATTACAAATCCGCATATGTTTGCCTGAAAATGTTGCAGAATTTTAAGCACTGGCCGAAACGAATTCGGAGATGATGCGAGATAATTCCAAACAGTTGAACAGACCGACCACCTGATGCATTTTATTCACTATAATTTTTTTCGGCATTTCGCATACATATCTAACCTTTTATTTTAAAGATTCAAAAGAAAATCAGAAATTAGTGAGAACTTTATAAGGTTCATTGCAGCGCCAATCGTTCTCATATAATATTGATATTAGTAATTATTTAAATGCATGTTATTTGATTTATAATTACCAATAGCCATTTTTGAAAAAAAATATTCCAACACTCCTCTTTGCATCATTGAGTTATTGTACTTATCAGGGCGATTCTGATGGGTAGCGAACATATAACCTTCAATAATATTATTATTATTTCAAATGGCAGGCTTTATGATATTTATCATTAGCCCTTAAACTTTGACTTCAGCTTTCGCCATGGGTGGGGGGTACATATATAGCAGTTAAGTAATAGCAGTTCATTACGCCATGGGTGGGGGGTACATATATAGCAGTTAAGTAATAGCAGTTCATTAGCTGTCTTCTTGCTTCCCAGTATCTCTGGCTTTCCATCCTTGTCTTTAGAGCTGGACACCGAATCAGGTGGGTCTTCTCCATTTCCTCCTGTAGGTTGCATAGAGGGCATGTGGGTTGAGTGTATACTCCCAATCTGTGAATTTGTTTCACCAGGCAATCGTGTCCGATACGTAGTCTAAACTCAGCAACGGCTTCGATTCTTGGTCAGTCGGATATGTCGGAGAGTGACACTGTCCACTGTTTCCCCTTTGTTCAAGCTTTAAGTTCGCTGCACCTTGAGGTCTTAAATTCTCCTGATTAAGTCTTCATTGTGTGGAAAGACATCGGCCGGTCTATGCCTTGCTGTCCCCTTCTTAGCAAGTACGTCAGTAAGCTCACTACCTTGAATACCACAGTGACCAGGAATTCATTATGGGACCACTGTTTTGTTTTTTTCTCTCAGCAGCTGATAGAGCTTTTTTGCATTCGTACATCTCAGCTGTATTGGGTGGCTCTCGGTTTCCAATTGAGTTCATTGCTGACTCTGAGTCCGAAAGGATTACTGCTTTGGTGAATTTTGTATCGAGGCAACATAATTGGCTTAGTGCTATCCTAATGGTCTCTATTTCTCCTTTGAAAGCGGATCTATTGTGTCCCACTGCACCTTTAATAAGATAAGTAAGCATGGTTGCTGTTGATCCGTCGTCTCTAAAATTCTACATCCTATTTAAACAATATTGCTAGCTTATTGATCCTTTCTCAATGCATGAACATGTACGTAAGAACATAATCCAGAAAAATATTTCACCAAAAGTTCATCTGTTGTATCTATATATTAAAGTAATTTTATTTATCAGGGAATATTAAAGTTATATTCTCTGGTTTCAAAATTCCACTGTCACAATTCGTAAGTCTGGTTTATTTCACTCACTAAGTGCTATTGGAGGATTAACACATTTAACGGCAAAGAGTTTTGCCGTTATCGAAACAGTTCTCTTTTCACGGAGTAATTTTGTCACGGAAGAAAAACCACACCCACACAGTTTTCTCGGGATGTATAGCTATTTACTCGACTTTAGGCCCGATTTTAAACTCCTACTTCATCCAATCATATGTTTGAGCAAATTTACTCAAAGTGTTACACGGTGAAACACGGAGCAAAAGAGTTTAATTCCGTCGCAAAATTGAACCTAGAAACATTAAATCATCATGATGTTAGACAAAAGTTTTCTTAGACGACAGTAAATAACCTTCAATTTGAACATGAAAACAACTTTGAGTTGAAAAGGAAATGGTGATTTAAGGGAAGAATTGACTGTTTTAGTTAAATCAAGCCTAAAACGACACGAAAAGTTTGAATTATTAAAGCACTTTTATTATACAAATATATATTTATTAAATTGATAAATATTAATATTGGAATTATTTAATATGTGCTATGTATCCACAGATTATTTTAGGCAACAATAAGTGGTCATCATATCTGTTTCTCTTCCCATTTAAAAAAGTTATTTTGTCTTTCCTGTGGGGGGAAATCCTCGTTCAGTCTGATTAATTTGCGCCAAACGCAACAACGGAAGATTTCTGCAGCTTTTGATAAGTAGATGATAGCGATCCTAAGCTTTTTGCAGCAATTCTTTTACCTCTGCTGTCTTTGTTCCTGTTGAAATAAAGCAAGATGTTTGGGTCTTCAGACTTTTGGATTAGAAGAATTCAGGAATTAGAAGAATGGGTAATCAGTTAAAAAATCGATTCAAATTTTTGTAAAGTCGATCATACACTGCCATTTTAAGTAAATATAAACAATATCAAGCATATAAGTTTGTTGGTGAAGGAAATAGGTACGTTTATAACTTATTTATTTATTGAAACTTCAAAATTAAAACTGATTTAAATGAAAAATTTTGGTTCTTAAGTTTATTAGCAAAACATCTACTGTCTTTTCCTACTTCTACTTGCTGACTAGCTATTTACAGCTAAAATCGTTTTAAAATATAAGCAGAAGCAGGTAACCGGGGAAAAATCCTTTTAAATCCAAATTATGGGGAAATATTTCGAAAAATGAAAACGGCAAAAAGGAAGTTGATAACAAAATATAAAATAATCAGTAATAGGAGCTGCAGGTAACACCGTAGTGCAAACGAAAGTTTTAGATTCATCAATGCTTCAGCAGTTTTCAAAATTTTCGCTGTTAACTTCCTTTTAAATGGGAGTATGCAAAACGATTTACTAATATTGGTAAATTTTTTAATTAAATCTTCGTTAAGTAAAAATTAATAGCAATGGCAAAGCGAAAAATTGCGGCGAATTTCTGATACACGAGATTAATATGCTTAAAAATTTTGTCGGTTTTTTAATAAATTTATAATTTATCCACGTGATGCATAAATTTGAACGCCCCGCTTGACTCGTCTATTTTAATCTCTAGTTTATTAATTACTTTTATAAAAAAACCAGGAAAAAGTACAAATTTCATCCAAACTAGTTCCATTTTGATTGGCTAGCACTAAAGGGCATTAAAATTTCTAAGTGAATGGTTCTTGAGTTATGAAAGTGTTAAACTTCGATCAAAGATAGATTTGCATTCTCTAATACTTTTCTCATTTATCTTACGAAATTAGTGAATAAACATCAAGTAAAACGTAGAATTTAAAATTACCGAAAGTTTACAATAAAATATCCGATTTTTTTATTGATTATTGATCTTTCCTTTAATTGGCACTTTTTTCCTTGGTGAACAGGGCAATTCGCATTTCCAAAATGGAAGGGTTTGGATGATTCAAAATAAACAAAGAAAATATTCCCCCCCCCCCATTATGTTCATTTCCAATGCATGTCATATATATTATTAAGATATGGTTGAATAACAAATCACCTGCTCCCTTTCAGATATCGATTCACTTCGATCTCTCGATGATGAATGCAATGTCTTATCCACAGCTCGTTGAGTGAGTGGAATAGCGGTTATCGCATTTGGTCCATCCACCCAAAGTTCATTGGTGATTGTCCCAGTAGGCGCCTTATGCCCCCCACGACTCTTGAACCGTCGATGATGCAAGAGCATTGGGGATCGAACTTGCGCTGGTTCCGCTTTCTCCTCCGCTTTTGAAATAGGCTAAAGCATAAGAGATTACTTAACGCCTAATTTGGTTAATTATTCTTCTTTGAAAGGAAATTATGGAATGCCTTGTTATTTGATTGAGTACAGAAACAGGAAAACCTAGTTGGACAATGTAGATTTAGCAGCTCCTATTCTTTCAACATCTTCATTCATATAAGCAATTTCATTTGGATGGAACACAATACAGAGAAAGGGACCCATTTAAACATCATATTTAGAAGTTTTGTGCTTGATATTGATGGATAAGCCTTGGTAGTATATTGTTAATTCTGCATAAACCCTGGGTGGTTGGGTGATCGTTTTCCTCTAAACTCGAGTGTAATGGGCCAAAATGGCTCAAGTAGAGCCTGTGTTATGAAAATTAATGGCTGCGAAGTGATATTTCATTCGAGTAATTATACAGAGGATATGGCTGATTAGGTAGTAGAGTTCTTCTGCGCATTTTGTTTCAAACTCTATTGCGCATATATAAAACTAAATAGAAAAACTAAAATAAAAAATTGTTTAATTAGTCTGAACGACTACGCGTTTTTGCAAGTATAGTGTTAATCTTCAGCTTAAAAATAAGTTGCTCAAGGACAGTCTTTTCAATATCGAAATATTGAACCAATTAAATAAAACCGCGTGCTTACCTCCCATTACCCTAACCAATGATTTTGCTGTTATTAACCAAAATTGGACTAATTATCTGTTGGGCCTTTCATCAATGGAGGGGGGAGGAGGGTATTATTCTCTCCCACGGGTTCATTGCACCAGAAATTATTCACCCTTAGCATTAAAATTAGCTCTTCAAACATAGTGTAAATTAAAAGGTAAAAAATAGGCCAGTGTGCGACAAGAAACCTTGCTATTTAATTTCTTCACACTTTGGAAAACGTGATTTTGAAAGTTCTGGCACCTCCTCAAATATAATTTTAAAATAACTACTGATGCCTCGTTTTTTCAGTTAGGTTAAATGGCAGAGAAAATGGCAAAAGACTTGCAAAGATTAAACATATGATATTCAAACATCCACCTTTTAAGTATTTTCTCAGGGTTTAAATATATATGATGTTCAGCCGAAATGAACTTTCTGGAGTCTAATATAGCAGGCTCTTGATTAGGAAATAAAATATCAATAGAATTTTATGCTCATCAATTTTATGATTTATGTATTAATATTCCTTCATCAGTTCGGTTAACAAAGGTAGGCAGTTTATAAAAAATGTAAACATCACTGCTTTTTAAGCACACGTAAACCAAAAGTGGGAATAATTCATCTTTAATTAAACATGGCCAAACTGATATTCACCGGCGGATTTCAAGCGTATGACGTCCATTCATTGGGAAAAAAATCAACTCGCCACTGTGAGTTATGCCATTTTTGATCAAAAGTGTGAACCAAAGAACCTCGCTTAATCAGCCCATCAACATCAAACGAATAATTAATCACATGGTTGAGAGAACCAATGGAAACCGGGACAAACGTTTATTTGCCATCGTGTGGATGTCAATTTTATATTTGTCAAGTTAATCCCAATGCATGCATTATGTCCCCTTTTAAAATTAAATTTTATTTATCAAAGAGCAGGGCAGATTTTTACAGTGTTATATTTTCTCAGTTCCTCGCCTTATCTAAATAGCTGTTGAGAAACAATTTTTCCTAGAGCAACACTAGTAATCCAACACCATTAAAATCCCGTTAAATTAAAAAAGAAACAATATATAACAATCGTTTGATTTAAGATTAAGTAGTGATTTTCAATAGGTAGTATTCATCCTTTACTCCAATGAATGAATTTGTTTTAATTAGCTGAGAAATTATTTTTCTTAGCCTCCACAAAGAATGATTGATCACAAGATTGCAAAAAATTGGATCAAATAAACGCTTCAGTGGTTGGTCATCATTTTTTAATTTAATGGAAGTCATCTTCAACTGACTGGTTGCTGCCAAAATATAATGCGAAAAAATGCCATTATTAATGGATGGTAAATGCATTTCCATGATCTTGTGTTAAATTTTTGAATAAACTAATGCCTTATAACATGGGAGTGTGGTCATATTGTCTTTTTTCTAAGAAAGAAGAAAGTGGGTAAAAAAATATTTTGCTTTATTTTAAGGAAATAGTCAAATTTGGTAATCATATAACTTATTGGTTAAAAAATATCCTCTATTACTGCTGTTTATTTTGTTCATTGAATTATGCCCGTTTATATTATTGTTCTATTTTCGTAGAATTGATATTTGCTTTTCCTGAAATGCAGTTATTACTAGGACCCAATACGATTGTCCCAATTTTTTTCCAATATGTATAAGAAGAAATTAGCCGTAATTAACAATGTTTTCAGAATTTACACGTTTTTTTATTCTTTCAGTTTGTTGATAATCTACTTTTTTCGATCACGAGTTGGGATGTTTTTCATTAGTGATACCACAATAAAAACTTGTGAAATAAAAACGATTGCAGAGAGTGAAAATAGCTTCTATCAACGGATAGTTTAGTTTTTGTTTCAACGCAAACTAATTCCTCCGGATGAAAACTGTAAGAGATCCATTTTAAATCGGCCCAAAAATAATTATCTTATTATTTCGCATATATGCTTTTTTCAATGAAGACCAATATTCATTTCCATTGAACATATTCCAACTATTTAAAAACAAACGTGATTAATTGCAATGCCATCAGAAGAAAGCACAATTGTGCAAAAGGCTCTGTTATGCAGCCTCAAGCCATTTTCACTGAGAATGGAAATCAAGAATTTTGGGATGACAAGCGGGGACAAAAGCTAATTACTTTGCACTTTTCATGCCCCTCGGAGAAAAAGACATTAATTTTTTTCCTGAAACGTTGGCTCACCTCTTTCTTTTCCTCCAAAGGTACTCTTTTAACTCTTTCCGGAGCGTTTAACTTCCTAAGGGGATGTGAGCCTCCAAGGTAAATCACTGTTGTACAGGACTGTTCGCTGCTTGAGGTGTATTCGAGTTCAGAATCTGAAATGGTTGCATCCTCACAACCTTGTCCGAAGAAGGAATCATTATTATGAGCAAGACGCCGCCTTTGTATTCGCTTTCCAAGACGTCTAAGACGAACACTGCTAAAATTACTCGACTGTCCAGCACCTGGCGCGAAAATTCTTTCTGTGAAGGAAGCCTGTCGTCGTTGCAATTTAGAGGTAGATCGACGCTTCCAGATATGCTGAATTTTTGAAGTTTGTTGAAGGAGCTGAAAAGCAAGAATGCAACTGAGGGTGCACTTTGAAATACATGCAGAAGTAAAACATAAACTGTACTCCTAAAAACCATTATTAGACGCGATTGAATGAACAAATTCAACTCTTTACAAGGAAACAGAAACATTTATGATTGTCTTCAAAATGCAAATTAACAATATTTAAATAAAAAAATAAACTGCACCTAGTCATACTGATAAGTGTACGACTGTAGACCATTATTTTCTAGAACAAAAAATGAACCTTGCCAACAAAGTCCGAGTAAATTCACCGTCACTATTTACTGGATTTAACAATTTTAACTGGAAGTTATCTGCACTGAGTGCGTGGAAGGGCTTTTAATTAAGTCGAAAAAAGAGGACAAATTTTGTCGGCGAATTGAATTGTTAATAAGACGAAGCGCCTGTGTTAAATAGGTAGCTTGCAAAAATGCAAATTAGATAAATTCCAGTCGGATAGGCTGTCTTTCTTTCATTAGACAAGCTGTATTCACTCCGCAGTAAGTTGAAGAGTTTCTAGCGAGTGCATAGAACACTGAACCATGGAGATTAATCAATTAGATAAGACCATATTTATTGATCTGCCAATAAGCCAGAAAAGGAAAAGAACTTTTTAAGCTTCTAGTTAATTTAGACTCAAAATTAAGGGATGGAGAACGCTTCTGATTTAATTGTTGTAGATGAAAGTGGAATGTCACTATTTAAACAAATAGATTAAGGATTCAAAGGAAAATACATATTTGAAAACAACAGCAAAGCATATGAAGTTCAAAATAGGCTTGGTATTAATCAAAATGCGAAATTCTGATACAGCATATTTTAAAATGTAAGTAAAATTTTTACTTACATCCAGATTTCGGTTGTAGCAATTCGAAAGAATGGAAATATGTAGGACAATGGAGATCTTTACGAGATCTTCAGCGAGTAAGCAACTGCGAAGGAGATGGTAGAGGATTGGTTCTCTAGTTCCAAAAGGCGGAGAAGCCCTTCCAGATATTAGATTGCGTATTAATTCCATGACAGAGGGATTATTGATGTTTGAATCATTGCTTTTCTCCTCTGGAATCATCAATTCGATCAGGTTTAGCTTATTATGCTCCATTTTATCTAGAATATTAATTAAAAAAAACAAATAATTCTAGTCAAAATTTTAGCTATTAAAGCTTAAGTTTAATTTTCTTGAAGTTAAAATGAGCACACTAAATTCGTAAATCAGAATAACTGGCAGTTTATTTAAATCGCACAAGAAGACTTCGATTTGACCTACCAGGTAGACATCCAAAGAGGCTAAAAAACATTTATCATCAAGAGTGCTTCAACTCTGCATGCCTTTTCCTAAAATCTCCATCTCGAACAAGTGGGACATTTTCGCCTCATTTTCAAATTTAAAGCTAAAGTGAATTTGTTGTTTTACTATCATTCCCAATTTTTTAACCAAAATAGAGCTCTTTTTCCCATTGATTTTGGTCAATTCGTTGATGGCAACTTGCGACGATGTTGAATTCAAGTGTTGTTGACAATGATTCTGACTGGTCGATTTACCCTTTTTGGGAATGGCTTGTGCATTTTGTAAAAGTTTTATTTAATTTCAATATAGAAATAAAAGTTGAATTTTAGCGTGTCAAACGCCGAATATAAATGAGGAAATGTTATTCCCAACAAATCTACTAATAAAAATGCATTTTTTGCTGTATTATAAGAATCCGGTGTGTTGATGGTGATACTAAATATACCTATGAAAGTGAAAAGCAGAAGTTGATCATTAAAATAAAACATTTATATAACGACTTCTTGAAGCGATAAGTTCAGTCCTGTGCTGAGGAAGAGATTTTATGAAGAAGGCTTAAATTCTGTTTGCTTTTATTCACTATAGTACAAGGGGATGATTATTTTTTTCTAGTTGAAACCGGCCACAGATGAAGGCAACAAAGTTACCAGCGTGTTTTCTACCAATAAATTTCAATCTCAGCTTATAATAATAATTTATAAAACCTTACGGCGTCAATTAGGCTTATTTTATAGCGCCTTCAAACGAATTGAAAAGTCAAGATTTTAGTTGCATAGGGTTTATTTTAAATGATATTCATAAAAGTCTTAACTCCACGTGGTGCACCCTGGGCAACGTACACTCAT
>UZAE01012292.1:0-16220 GCA_900617975.1 Rodentolepis nana
CTAAGGACACAATCAGTCAACTAAGTTACCTCGATCCAGACGAGCTTTTCAATTTATTGGCGAATTCTGCATCGAGTGAGTTGTCCCTTGGGGAAATTTACTTCTGTCAATTAAAATAACTAAAAATTGGCCATTGAATCCAAGCAACCAGGAAAGAATTTTGTGTTGGTTATATTATAGGGACCTTAACTGATAGCCCTTTTCAGATCTCAATTAAGTAGGAATTGTACAATTGGTGGAGTGAACACTAAGATATGTAACTCAAATCAAGTATAAATTGTAGATAGGTCTGACTACTGAGATTTACTTAATGTAAATCATTTATTTATTTATATCAAATGGCAGGCGTTTTGATGGTTATCATTAGCCCTTTAGTTGACTTCGGGCTTCACAGAGGGGAAGGAACGTCAAAGTGAGAAAACATCGAGTGGGGGAACAGAAGAGAGATTCCAGGATGTAAAAGAGACAGACATAAAGGTTTAAAAATGTAAGGTGAGTACCATGGAAGTGGTCGAAAATGACATACAGTGCGGTCATGGTAGTTTGAAGTCAGAAGCCAACTGCCAAATAATAGACTTTTTTACCGTATGTGTATACGTTGCCCAGGGTGCACCACGTGGAGGTAAGTCTATCTCGCACCCCCAATTAATGCAAACCATTATACAGAAGAAATGATTTACCCATGTCAAGTTACTCAGAAACTTAGTTGTTATCAAAATGGTGATTTCAAGTCTCTGCATGGCTATACGCGTTAGAAATTATCCCGATTTAATTACAACAATGCTCCAAAATTCTGCTCGACTTACTCCAAATTTCACAACAGCATGCTCCTTTGCCACTTCCACGTTTTACCCAAAACGCAAACCAGCGTACATAACGCTTATTTATTTTGCACGTTTTGCATATTGTAGATCATTTTCACTGTGCTCAATTTGGTAGGTGATAACAAATGACATTCACATACATGTTTTCATTAAACACGACTTTATACGTCAAGATTTTAATTTATATATATGCCACATGGTTTAAGTATGATTTTAAATTATAAGTCATCAGTCATGAATTAATGAAAAAATATTTGTTTTTAGCAAGTATGGTTGCCCCAAAAAGTGAAAATCTGTCAAAGAGCAGTATGGTGACAGATAATTCTATTGGCGCATTATGTAAGTAAACATTTTCGAGGGAAGTTAAAAATAAAACCACAGTACCTATATTTCAAGGTTGATATAACATACATTTCATTTCTCGCATAAAATTCAAAATGTTGAAAGCCAAGTCTTGCGTGTAGAAGCATTGAAACTCATTATTAAATCTATTGCAGTGGATTTGCCCTCCTTTGCAAATGAATCAACTGGCACTGAACGGCTCGATTTAGGGTGGGACAAAAATGCAACGGGTAACGATTCACCATAGTTTGTTTCAAAGTTACATAAGCTCTATTTTGTACTATTAACTTCATTAAATTTAGATACTGAAGGAACTAATGAGGAAGCCTTACATGCAGGCAAGATTTCAATAATTTGATAGTAATCTATATGCCTTAGAAAAGTATTTCTATGAGAAATTCCAAAAAAGGTTCCAATTATGAGCATTGAACTGCAAAAATCCCCATGATCACGAAAGTTTAATGTGCAAAAGGATCTTGCTTCTAGTGGGCAACAACGTTATTAGTATTACTGATCATGATACAGGAATAACTTTTTACGAGTTTGGGTCAAGGGATTGAATAGGAAAAAAACAACTATCCTAATCAACAAGGGCAGAAATCTGGGAGGCGGGATGTATAAGAGCTTTGAGCAATTTTCTTTCCGATATTTGAATGTTAAGTTGTACTTATTTGCACCCGATGGTGAACATTTTGCTGGAAAAATTCTGGACGTTTATTTCCATACATTTGCTCTCGTGCCCTCTAAGTAAAAAGTTATATTCCCTTTTACAGCCAAGATCGAGTAGATGTAATAAGCAACGATGAAGTAAACACAAATAAATATATATATGGCATTTTTTATAGTCGAACTCTGATTTTGAGCACTATGGTTCATTTGAAGGTATTAAACTAAACGTTATTCAAGTTTCTTCGAAAATGTTAAATAGTTCCTGTAAATTATTGACGAAGGGAGAAATTTCATATTTAGATGTAGGTGATTAATCAGCTGAAATTTACTTTCATATGATTAACAAAAAAGTACTAATAAATAACTTTGATCAAGTACATGCTTAGACAATAATACACTTTTTAATTTTAGATTTTGCTGTTGATTAGTGAAAGGAATAAGTAATCCCATTAGGAAGGAAAATATAAACACGGTCGAAAATCAATATCTGTTAAATTCAAAATATTGAATTTCGAACTGTATTTGAATTCAAAAATAATATCTATATTCCGCAATCTCAAAGTTCACCATTTAATTCACGGAATTTAAATGAGCTCTTAATTACGAATTCCATATCTTATTGACCAGTTAATTTGTCAAGTAATCAAATTATTAAAATCATTGTTAAGCTTACCTGAAATTAATAGGGGTTTAAAGCATGGGTGCTTCTCAGCAGTAATCAAAACTGATGTCCAGTCTCCATCTATAGTGAAGGAAGAGATGTATTCCCCTCAACAATGTTGAAATATTTCAACTGGCCTATCTATCTGATCGACAATTTTAATTGCAGTAACGGAATGTTACGATTCTGAAATAGTTTCACAAATCGGATGATATAGATAACCATTTCAATGGAAACGGTGATGGATATTCCGATAATTTATTATCTTACTTATTTCTAATTTAAATGTTTTCCTTTTATTCGAAATGTATTTACAAATTTAGAGGGAAGCGATCCAAAAGTCAAAGAGTTAGCCGTCACCGAAAATCCGCTTATTAAGTCGTGGAATGGCCAGTCTTCCCGTAAGTTCTTTGGTGAATTACAATAGCATTTATTTTTTCTTACTTTCTGGTGATTTCATTTTCAGAGAAAGAGTTTCATATTTTCTTGACTTATTTCAAATTTGCGCTGATTTTTGCAGACTGCTTGTATTTAAAATTTTATTTCTAGCATTGAACTGTCACTTCACTCCTGATTATACGAATGTCTAACAACTTATTATTAGCCGGAGTCAATCACTACGGTTAGCCATTCCACCCACACTGATCAAAAATTCGTCTGTCTAACTTCCCACCAGATTCCTTTTGCTCATATATTCTAGAGACAAAATTTCAATTCAATCTAATTGCAGTTTTCTCTAGTTGTAGCCTAATGGTGTGATGTTAAACTATTTATTCAAGAGATTTTTTATCAAGTATCATTTGAATTTCACTTGTTGTGAATACAGACGACATCTTTATTAAAGTTACAACTTTTCTTCCACTCCTCCCGTCAAAAGAATTAACAAAAAGTGAGACTATGCAGATGCTATGAAATATAACTATTAAACTCTCAAACTAATTTGAGTGGAAACTGAAGACTGGCCAACCCATGTGGTCAATAAAAATTATCAGTTGTATTCCATAGAAGAAGTTGATTTGGGCGCAAAAAATACACCACCAAGGTGCAATTAAAACAAAACAAACGAATTTGACCTTGAAGAGCAAACTCTTTACACAGCATATTTTTTGCCCCTTCCATCATAAGGGGACTTGAGAAGTTTGTCCCCCTTGAGTAGTTTTCAAAATACTTAATATGAAATTGAGGAAGGGAAGAGGGTTGAAAGATATTGAATATTTCTTAGTTTGTCAAAGGCAATCTCGATTGGTTCATTTCCTGATTCAGGCCCCATAATGCTTACATAGTATGAATAAAAATTTAATGATTTGTCACCTGAGTTATTAACAAAATTTCTTGGTTTTCATACACCGTGTCTATTGACTTAGCGTTGAGATGATCGAATCGATGCAGCGACATTCATAAGCAGTATTTACTTTTGGGAACAATTTTAATTAATCTAATACCTCTATCTGTTATGGTTGTGTCATTTAATATTTTCTGTTTTTATCTGAATGAAGAATCTCAAGTTGACGAAATGAAAAATAGGGTATTTAACAAGCAAATATTAATTTCGGACACTGCATTCCTAATTTAATTTCGTACTTTGCTTAATTATTCATTTAGGGTGAAATTGAGTTTATATTATTTTCATATTTACGATAAATAACGAAAATTTGCAAATATGATCCTTTCTTTTGTTTAAACAAGACTTAAGATCTAATTTCCTTACCGAATTAAAACAACTATTTAGAAAAAAGTTATAATGAATTTTCTATTAATTATTTGATTACATTTTCAATTTTTCGTTAAATGTTTATTATAAACTTGCTTACCTTATATTTGCTAATCAATATGATTCAAACAAATGGGCAAATTATAGACAGAAAACAAAATCATAATATGCAATAAGAAAATGTAATCGAAAAGGAGAATAAACTCAATTAGAATGTGATGCGTCTTGCATCTGAAATTTAATTTTCTTCATTATTTGAATTATTAACATATTTATCAAACTTTTAATCATATACTAATAGAGTCTGCGCATGTCGTCACCAGAACCGAAGATACCACGAAGAATAAAGGTAGATATTATTTCAATTGTATCCAACTTTTAACTGAGATCAGCAATGCAAATATTTTTTTTTGCCAGAAAATACAACAAACGAGGATTTATTTTACTTACAAGGAAAGAAGTTTGAACAGGAAACAAATGTAGACACGCACGGCTCAGGTAACGACAAAAAAATTATCTTTGCTGGTCTGAAACAAAATGAAACATTTGCATAAAAGCATAAGTGGAAAAATGTATTGCTTTTTTGAACAATAGATAAATTTAGTTATTTTTCATTATCTGGTTAATCTTCAGGTTATATGGACTCCAGTAACACGCATGATGAAAATCGTCCTTCGAATGATCCAGGTAATTAAATAATTGCCCTGAAAGCCAAAATTTTATTGGTAGCACACTGTAAAATTCATTGAAGTCATTCATTAAAATTTCAGACAAGTTCCAAACTCTAAGTACACATATTAAACCTTTAACACTCGGTGACAAATGCAGGGGTGGGAGTACACACAAGTCAATTTTATTCATTTTGACAGAGTTTATTTCATGGCTTTCAGGCTAAGACACTAACATCGACAAACACTTTTACGAAAATCATTTATTTACAGGCGTTCTGATATTTAGTTGACTTGAGGCTTCACAGAGGGGAAGGAACATCAGAGTGAAAGAAAGTCGAGAGAGAGAGTGGAGGGGGGGGGAACAGAAGAGTGATTCAAAGATGTAAAAGAGACAGGAAAAAGGTAGAAAAAAGATGAGATGAGTACTGTAGAAGTACTTGAGCACGCATCACAGTGGGGTGATGGTAGGTTGAAGTAAGAAGTCAACTGCCGATAAGTAGACTTTTTTGCCTCATGAGTATACGTTGCCCAGGGTGCACCACGTGGAGGTAAGTCTATCACACACCCCTTACGAAAACCATTTAAATTAGAAATAACTCTGATGCTGTTTATAATAACAGACAGAATATGAGTAAAATTATTCGAAATGTTCGGATTTTCTAAAGTTCTTTGTCAATTAGCTCAGTATTCCATTTTATTTGAAGGTCATAGGCAATCCAACAGTGGAGAGCCAAGTCGAACCGCATTAGAGGCGACGACAACTGAAATTCCAATCTCTTTGGCAACGCCATATCAGGTACATTCAAATGGCGACGCATTAGAAATAGTCAATAGGGCCACCCAGTTTCACTCAGGTATGTTAATAATTTATTTTGGTTTAAAGATCCAGGAATTTGTTGTAGCGGCAAAATTGTTCAGTAAAGCATAAAAGACACACTAAAATTAAATATTTTGCACTACCTTCAAATCGCAACAATTAGAATAATTACTGTCTTATATAGTGATTGTTAAAGATTTTCAATACACGAGCTCAGAAAGCAAAAACAATGGAATTCGTTGTTTGGATGTATCTAGGAATAAGAATGAGAAGCGTGGAAAGACGATGGTCAGATGATGAGAACAGCACCTTCCATATTTTGAAAAATCGAAACCGACATGACTGAAATTTGATATAGGAGACACTAAAGAATGGGGATCACTTATGACAATTGTACTTCGAAATGCATTTCATGCTTACGTTTGATATATCAGGGAAATTTGGCGTTAGATCCTCGACTTGTAACCATTCAATTTGTAAATGCTAATCTTATCAAGAAATTCAAAGGCGTTAAGTTGTCAAATACTTGATTCATATTTCTCCTCCTATTTCAAGCAATAGTTTCACATTATTCTTCCGCGGTAAGAATAAACTTAATGACTTGTCATAAAGCGATGAAAATTTCCACGACCGATTTAGAACTATTTTGACTTTACTATCGGCATTTTAAAAGATATATGTATCCATGTGGTTTTGATTAAAAGACTTGACATTTTTGTGCAAGTGATTTCGCAGACTTTATCTCTGTGAACCCATTAGTCTAGAGGCTTAACGCCTTATTCTGATAAATAAAAGAAGGTATGGGAGGTGGTTTAAAATCCACTTCTAGAAACATTCGGTTTTTCGTAAAACACGATAACCATTTTTCATTCTAATATTCTGAATTAATGATTTGATTTACATGTCATAGCTGAGACTGCGTTGACGATAAACAGACGCTATTGATATACGGATTTAATTCTAATAATGACATTTGATTAACTGTTTGACAAATACATTAGATTACTTTCATAATTAGATATTTCTTTCCATTCACTTTTAAACTCTACAGAAACAATGAAAATCATCCCTACCACAATGGAGACCTCAACACAGAACACAGGTAAACCAATTTTAATGATTGATAATTTATTAATTTTAAAAGTAGATTTTTATTTATTCTATGAATGATATGGGCACAATTTCAGCTGATAAATTAGTCAACACGAGTCACAGACCGTTGATACACTTGAGAAATACTTACAAGTACTACTTAGACAAAGGTAAAATTTTACTTTATTTACCAGCACAAGTTGACGTTTTGCATTAAAATAAACTTTGGGCCAAAGTTTAAATGGCACATGAGAAATTGGTTCTGTAGCTACAACCATAAGCACCTACCTAAACGGCTAAAATGAAATGAAGCGATACCTAAAGGCATAATAAATACAAAATTTCTCGCTTTCTCGAAAATATCTATGAGTTATTCTAATTTATTACCAATTTAAAACAATATAATGTGCAAATGATTAAGATGAATATATTCATTTTTAAGTTACTTAATTCATTTTGCTTATTTTTATTCAATTTAGATAATGGGAAGAACGTTACATCAGAGTTCGATAACGAGCCGAATCTTCCTAAAATTAAATCAGGTAATGAATCGATGCGGCGTCTTATAATTTGAGTTTCTTTTCAACTTAACTCACCTTATTGACTAATTAAATTTTAAGGATTTAGCATTGTGGCTTTACTTGCTGACATATCTCAGTGAATATTAGGAAGCCATTGAATAATTATATTTCGGTCTTAATTTATTCTGAATCAGGTTGAGCATTGACTGTATATATCATTTTGGAGTCAGAAATATTTGTACTTGTGACTATATTTTTATTCAGATGAGCGAAAAGGAAATTTTCGATTGATATTTTAAACTACTTTACATTCTTTTTATTTAGAGCTTATAAATGAGTCTACTGAAAGACCTCCTAATGAACAGGAGTATCAAATTTCAACGACTGAAAGAGAGTTCAGAATTGAAGAAAAACTGGCCACGGAAATTGACGATCCCAACGAGACAGGAGAAACCTCCAGCGACTTCACAACTAGTAAGCTTTGCTATCAAACCAGGGTGTTTGGCATGCGCTAAATGTAAATTCGTGAAAGGGAACATATTTTGCCGTTATGAAATTTATTCCTTTTTTTTGCATTCAAGCTCTGGACTTAATTAGCACAGATGAAATTCCCCCAGCTGCATTTTTTAAACAAAGAGAGGAGAAAAATGAAACGTCCAAAGGTAAGATATTGATTACTCTTTTATTATATCGACTCATTAAGTCTTTTTATTTACTAATAGTAGACGGTTAAATTAATCAAGATTAATTAGGCAGACGTTTTAGGAGTATTTTGTGAGATTTTAGGCAATAATGAATTTGAAGCAACAGACTGAGTTCAGAAGACAGGATGCCATCCAAGAAAAGGGGGCAAACCTCTGTAGATTTCCCTAAGATTTAGAAACTTCATGAACATTTGAAAAATTTTGTCCAAGGGTTGACTTGACCAAATAGGTACCGGATAGTTGGGAATGAGAGAAGAAGGGAGCTAGCAGTGGGAATTGGAGGCGCTACTGAACCAAGAACAATCTGGGCTGCTATAGGCAGTCGAAGTAAGATGGGATTTTAGGCAATGACTACTCTAATCTATGAGTCTTGTCAAAATCCTCCACCAATTACTATATTGTGGAAGTGACAGTGCGTGCTCAATTCAGAGTCTACAAATTCCTTGAAATGTTTTTCAAACTGTTCATTTGAACATTTGTACCTCATAAACCAACTAGATACGAAAACTATTCTACAGATTATGTTGAATTATTAATGAATTGATAATAATTTCTAGTTACCATTTTCTAGCCTTATTTCTAGCATAAATAAAATTATTTAATCTAAAAACTGCAATTTAGTTAATAAAATCTGCTTTAAACTATTAAAAATGGTAAAATTCTTATTCGATTCACGCCTGAAATATTTCATCCAATTTTAGAGATGCTCATTCTCTCGCCCCTCATTACGGATTCAGTCTTGACGGCAAACAGTTCTGAGGCGCATGCTCTTAAATCAGGTGACAGTAACTTTCAACTCAATTTTATTTATTAACAAAAAATGAGCTGGAATCGCAATTACAGGAATTCATATTTTAAAATAATTATAAATGATTTATTTTGTAGTTTGGAGCTAATTGATATATGCATCACCCGATTTAAGGATGACGTCAGTTGGAATGTAATTAGTCAGTGATTATTTTATTTGAGACTATCATCAACTTCCTCGTTAAAATTAGTACTTGAGAATGTAGTCTAAATCCATTAACTTTAAGCTTGGATTTATGATTTACTAGCCAATCTCAATGCACCCGTTTTTTGTGCTTGCAACAAATCTAATTTTTAGTTGGTATGTTAAGGAGTTAAGTACGAATCTTGAATGGCCAGTTACTTAAAACACTACTCCAATGCTTTCAATTAAGATAGGCATGGCCAATGGATACTGAGTTCTTAGCTTAGATAGGTGCATTTCTTGAAGGCGCACTTGTGATAAATTTACCCCCCATTCAGATTCCTTTTGACCAGGATTCTCTTAAACAATTTGCCAACCAAATTACTGCCTTTACATCAATGAAAACGGATCTTTGAGATTTGACTTGTCAAAGGTTCACATTAACTTCTGTGGTATCAATGCATGTCAACTATGAGTTTCGTTAGCCAATACTACAGCTCAACGAGTAGACATTTATGAATTGAAATTTGGCATAAAGATAAGTTAGATGAGCCGATCTGGAACAAGTCATGTATTAGTCCGCCTGAACAAAAATATTGGTTTTGAATTAAGTGTGCAATGCTTTCAACATATTGATTGCTAAAGTCAAATGGAAACAAATAAATGTGTGTGTGTGTGTACATGTGTATACGCAACACCTTCCGCGTCCATCTCTTCGTTGCTCTAAAACCTTAAAAAAGAACAGCGATTGTTGTGCGTCTGGTTGTACTTTGTCTCTGAGAGTGTCCTTGCGGTGTAAGTTAGTTTTGAGTGCAAGGAAATACAGGCTTATACATTTATCTAATTTATCTATGCGCTCCCAATTGCAAACTAGAAAAAAATGAAGGACTAAAATTTTACCTTTAAGATGGAAATAGTAATTGCATCTGTGCCTTCAGATGAAATTATGCTTAATCATATGTTTGATACCAAATCAAATTTTGTGGCTAAAATCAGTCGATCTGCGTGGCACTTAGCTAATTTTGATGACAAAAAATTTACGTATAGTGCGTAAGATTGATTTTGTTAGTAAAGTTCGTGCTTCATATTATTTTCATTATTTGTCTTTTTTTAATTCATTTTCAGAGGATCACAAAACAAACTCTCCAAAAACACTGACTCACTCTGATCTCGCTATTATAATACTTGGAACGATCATAATGTCCATAGTACTTATGATCATACTTATCGGATATACAATATATAAGTACGTTTAGAAATGCATACATTGGTTAATGAGGAAGTGCGCTAATTCAATTACTTGGGTAATAAATCAGATATTTTATAAGTACCACTGCAAACTTATAAACTTTGAAGCTTTCGATTAAAAGATGTACGTCAAATTGATTTGACTTATTTAGATATCGACTTTACCCGCATATTTTCTGTTTATTGTTTAGGGGTGTTTTCTGTCTAATATCTCGATCAATGATCTGGTCCCCCTAGCGATTAGTTTGCTAGCAATCATAATTTCTAGATTTATATTAAAGTGTTGACTTAGATGCACTCTTTTCCAACAATACCTCGGAGAAAAATTGAAAATGTCTCTCCCTTTTAAATCAAATATTGAAACCTGGCAAATAGGGCTATTTTTCGTGCACAATTACCACAAGTTTTTTTTCTATTTTTAACTTTAGAAAAAGAGCCTTTGTTTCAAGTCGAACGAACGAACCTGCGGTTCCGTGAAAAAAACTGTTAGAAATTTGCATGTTTTGTCTCTGTTCTATTTAGAAAACTTTGTACCGGACATTTTTTGCAACATATTTACAAATCTAATCCCCTCCACACTCTGTATCATAATTCATTGACGCTGATTTAAAAGCGCGCAACTGTATCGAAGTGTTAATAAGCACATTAGTTATTTATTAAAAATGAAGGATAGTTTAATTAAAATAAAAGTCTAAATTATACTAGATGAGCTTTTATTTGTTTACCTGAAGCTTATTAAAGGTGGATCCAAATGCTTCATCTGTTGAAAAGCACTAAGCGTATTAACATATCAAGGCGTGGATTACTACAGTTCATTATTAAAAGGTCAATTAAATAGAACGATTACGTGTTGGAAAACTGCTGTTGCGAAGAGGGAGCAGAAAGAGCCGACTATAGTCATCATGGATTGCAAAGTAGATGGCAAATCTAATTGTTGAAATTGACTGGCGGAGGCTGGAATGTTGAGATTTCTCGTCAGATGATAGCAGCCCGCGCATGGGTATATAATGAAATCAATTTATCAGAGATATTAATAATTAAATGATATATTGAGGTCTGAAGGTGTGGAATTAGGAAACTAAAAAGATTTACGATCTGGCATCGTCTCGTCTATCGCAATAGTGGTGAATTAGCCTAACGCTGTGCATCTTCCCTAGTGGGGCATTTTGACATCCCAGTTGAGTTTTAGAAAATTCCATTCCAACGACGAACTATTCATAGGCCCAACGGCTTGGCCAGCACTCATCATTCGCAACAAACATGAAATCTAAGCAGAAAGTAAGTAGCTAACGGTGTTTATTGATATTCAACCTTAGAATAAATTGATTAACAAAATATTTCTAAATATATGTAGAATATTGCCTAGTAGTGCTACGGAAAGCATCCTCCTTAAAAACTAGCTGCTTGTTAAGGGAAATTCTATCAACACTCATTAACCTACATTTGCACAAACTTAATATTAGGCTTAATTCATAAGGAATGAATAATGATGTCATCTAAGGCAAGAAAATCAATTAAATCATTTAGTTATTTCAAATGGCAGACGTTTTGATAGTTATCATTGGCCCTTTAGCTGACTTCGGGCTTCACAGAGGGGGAAACATCAAAATGGGAAAAAGTCGAGAGGGAGAACAGAAGAGGGATTCACAGATGTAAAAGGGACAGACAGACACGAGGGCAAAGAAAGGTAAGGTGAATGCTGTGAAAGTGGTCGAATATGACATACAAAGAGGTCATGGTAGCTAGAAATCAGAAGTCAACTGCCGGTTTATAGACATTTTTGCCGTATGAGTATACGTTGCCCGGGGCGTAAAAAGTGGAGGTAAGTCTATCACACACCCCTCAGTTAAATCATAATATACAGGACTAATATTCCTAAGATTAACTAATTGTGATGCGATTTGTCAAGTTATTTCAATTTCTTTGCTTGAGTACTGATATTGCAGCCTTATTTTTGCCCTAATGACAACAAGTCATGAGTATGTTTTAAACTTAAAGCTTCATCGTCGAAATGTGTTCTAGAGGCGATCTTATGAAAAAATGTTTGAGAAAATTAAGTATTTGAAAAAGTTGTGCCAATTACGAAAAATTTTTCCATTCCAATTAGTCCGTTTCAATCTTAAAACATATTCATTTTTTTTAACTAAAAGATTGAAAGGTTTCGAATTTTATTATATTAAGGAAGAAATTATGTTACGCATCGCACATCACTAGGACTAATGCTACCTGCAATTTTGACTTGAAATACACTAACGTAGTCGTGAAAGCAACATACTTCACTTTTAAATCGCGTATCAATGCTATCTGATAGCCAATGAAATGTTGTTCAGGCAACGCCAATTCCTTTGGTGCATGTCTTCTGAATTGGCATTTTTAAAATAAAAGCTGACCTAGAAGGAAAAATTAAAAAAAACTGAAAAAACTGAAATACTTTAAACGAAGTCAGATGGCAAAATGTATATTATATAAATTAGGGGAGCTATTTGAACATAAATGGAACTTAAAAATATGAATAAAGGCAAGTTTGATAGACTAAATAATTTGTTTTACTTAATATAAATAAGTAGCATTTATTTTGTGACTACATTTTCTAAATTGAGGAATCACGAAGAAATAAATTAATCAAAACAAATATTTAAATAAAATCTGATTTTTGCTTGGTCATTGTTTTTTGATGAACATAGATTATTATTATATCATTAGTTAGACCAAACTTACTGGTGAAGAAAATGAAACTATTAAGGAAGTCGCCTACCCATATTAATTATTGAAAAAATTTGCTCAGTCAATATATTGGAATACTTCGGGTTATATTCATCCTGTGGTATCAACGAAACCAGTATTCTCATAATGAATAGTTAAAGAGAAAAGGAGGTAAACTGAAGTAAATTTATTTTGTTCATAAATTATAGCATCACTTACCAAAAGCATTAACATTCATGAGTATTTAAGAACCAAATGTATCGAACATTAATTGTGATGCGCGTCCATGGTACAGTGGTCGCTGTCCTTAGACCACTTTTAAAATTACAAAATTGATGCTATTTGAATAATTATTGTATTATTGAAAAAAAATGAATGTGCTAATCCCTCCTGCATTAGCGCGCAATAATTTCGCGTTTCTGTATAATGCAGTTGCCATGGGAAGAATGAATTGGTATTGTCGATTCAAACACATTGTATTATTAATATTTATATTTTTTGTAAAAGTTTTAGTTGCTTCTAATTATGGAGTAAGTAAGGCACTTAGTAATAAAACCAATGGTAAATCAAAGATCTTTGTAGCGGATTGCTACGCTAGTAAAGCCTGTCTAACTCAGAAATCTCTATGGCAGATCCTCCTGCATCTAGCTAGACTCCCGGAACTAGCTAAGCTATAGCCAAGCTATAAAGGAAACAGACATGTAGCACGGAGCACTTTTATTCAGTACGTATATTGCGGAAAAAGTGTACACGCAGGGATCTTAATCATAATCAGGATGGCGGATTAGGTTAAACAAACAGAGGTTAATTATTGATCACTCTTTGTGCGGTCGCACCTCCCAATCCTGGCGTGCAGGCACGCGATGACGTGTCCCACATCTTAAAGATAATTTGAAAAATGTCTTTATTCAATACTTATTAATGTTTTATCAGCACCTAGACATGTATCATTTCACAAGATTGCTCAGCTGGGCACTAGTCAAACAAAATTTAATTAAGAAACTCGAATATTTTATTTATAATTTGATAGTTATCATTAGTCCTTTAGCTGACTTCGGGCTTTCCAGAGGGGGAGGGGGAGGAGGAACATCAAAGGGAGAAGAATTCGGGAGGGTGAATAGAAGAGTGATTCGCAGAGGTTAAAGAGACAGACAGACACAAAGGCAGATAAAAGGTAAGATTAGTACTGTGGAAGTGATCGAATATGACATGAGTGGGGTAACGGTAATTTAAAGCCAGAAGTCAACTGCCGGTTAATAGACTTTTTGTCGCATGATTATACGTTGCCCGGGGTGCATTACGAGGAGGTAAGTCTATCCCACACCCCAGAAACTCGAATATTGGGAAATCTTAATTAAAAGGAAAGATTTTCAACATCTTGTAATACGCCCTTCAAAATTGCATTCGTAATATCGTCCTTCTTGGCAATAAAGTGGGTAAGACTGATGCGAAACATCGTTCTTCGTTCATAATTGACTTTGACAACAATTGATTCATTTTTAATATGAATTTTAGGCAAAATGCGTAACTTCATTCCTATAACAATGCTGCTAGGACAATTAGATTTTATATTCCTACGATTTTCAAGGAGAATGAAATGGAAGTTATCAATAAGCTGCAAATTTCTTTCCGCAATTATTTTGCATATTTCTCCATGGTAACTATTTTATTTACTTAGCACGCACATCCCTTAAAAATTTACTTTCTCCTTCAGCTAATTAATTAGTTCTAATTAGACAAATGCATGCGAAAAGATCATCAGGAATTAGAAAAAAAGACGATGAAATAGCGTAATAAGAACCTATGCATACTATTTGCAGACTATTAAAAGCTGTTCCTACTGCATTTTATTTAAGTCACAGTAAAATAAGAAAAAAAAATACCGGTAAGATTTGAACACATGTTTTATTGTAGGGGAAAGACTTCATTTGAGAGTATTTCTAATGACCAATCATAACTGATTGATAGGACATCATGGTCATTTCGCGGAAAAATTCCCCCCCCCCTCCGAACTTTAGAGGCGAATTCATTTGAGAGGAAGTGATCAATTTGTCAGTATGGATACCCCTACCTTCAAAGAGCATAAGATGAAGGCTGTGTATACAACATATTATTGGTTTGTGTATGATCAAGTGCTTTCCTATTAGTTTGCGTGGAGACTAGTAATTCCTCAAGAGCAAAATGACTTCCTACAGTTTGATACATTTCGAATTTACTCAAAATGGGAACATGCCGTAAAAACTGTGGATAATACAATTATCTCTTAAACAAACAAGCCAATCACCCCCAAGATATCAGGTTTATATGCTGCCAAGTGCCCAAATACTCCTTTGATAGTAAACATTAAAAACTTCTGATTCGTTGTAACCAAAGCGATCAATAGATGATATCTCCCGTTTTTTTTGTTATTATTTTTTATTATTTATCAGGCTTTACTAGTGTAACAATGCGCTGCACCTTTTCAAAATGGCATATTTTATTTCCATTTCTGCCGTAAATCTTTTAACTTGAGATTTATCATCTCGGGTTTAAATGCATTCATCTCAGCAAGGAGCCAATTGATTGAGTGATAAAAAATGGAGAGCAATTCTGCTTATAAGTTAGAATTATTTTCGCTCAAAGGAGATAGCAATTAACATTTGACGTGTAAAGTCTTTAAATAAACTTTTTCTATGGGGGGGTAGATATTCACTTTATCGAAATAACTTGATTTGCATAATATCTTTCTAACGCCTTGGGATACAACTGCAGAGCTTCCTGCAGTGTTCTCGGTTCAAATTTCAGCAATTCTTCAGCCAATTCTCTTCTCAGTGTATGAATAAATAGATGCAAGGCCGTTTCTTCAACCAATTCCTTACTATCACGCTTTAGAAGTATGGCTTTTGTTCTACAAAAGATTTCAGTTGCTCTTGCTTCATTAGAAGTGTAAATATCATCACTCTTGTTATACAGCTGCAGAAGGGTTGGTAATCTGCCATCATATCGAAAGATTTCTTCGAGTGACTTACAAATATCATTGAAAGAATCATCCTCGCATAAACCCTCACTGAAGGCATATTCACGAGCAGATTCATCCAGAGAATTTAGTAGAACTGCTTTAATGGGTGTAGTCCATTTGTGTTGAAAAATTTTTTGCTTTGTTTCCATAAGCCAATCAACAATTCTCTCCCCTCGCTTGTACTTTAGAAACGCGATTTCATTATTCCGCTCGTCTGTTGTCAGATAGAAATTTTTTTGGGGAATTTCATCTTTCTCATCCTCCATTATCCTGATTTTAACCTTGCATAAATTTCATGCACAACACACTTACCTAACCATTTTTTCGA
>UZAE01012292.1:19772-47853 GCA_900617975.1 Rodentolepis nana
CACAAATAGGAAATTTAATGCTTGGGGCCATAGGTGAAATGGCTTTAGTTATTATCATCCAATTTATGATCAGAAATTTCTAATCACATACTGAATGTATAAAATAACTTAATGTACTTATCAAGGTGAAATATTATTCGGATAGGAGGGTCTGTATTTTAATGAGCATTTCCCTTTAAAAAAATAAGATTTTCTTATTCACGTCATCTTTATTTATCTTATTTAACTATCATTGGCTGCATCCTATATTTCAGGATTAAAAGTACATATTTTAAAGCTAACTGAATAACATGTTCTATCTTTCTCATACGTCTTTGAATTGAAAGTTTGGGAAATTGATATTTTATTTATCATAAAGCTGGTTTTATGGTAAATACCTTAGCCCAAGGTTCGAAAGCCTTATTTAAAGCTTATTAAAGTAAATTTAAATTTATTATAATGTCTACTCAATTAGAGTCAATTGAATTTCCACAAAAAAATCAGCCCAGTTAATAATCCTTTGCGTACATTTACCAAAGTCAAATCAAATTTCTTGCGAAGATATAATTTTGAGACTTCGTGCAAAGTAACTTTTATTAAATTGGTCTAACTTAAAGCATTATGGCTAGCTGTTTAAAAAAGGTGACTGTCCAAAAAGTTTGCAAGTGAAATGAATTACTTTAAAGAAATTGCTCTAAATAGATATTTATATAATAAAACAAAATGAAAAATAGCAAATTAATATATTTAGCGTCTGGGGTTTTGGAAAAAAGGAATTATTTTGTTCCTGTTTGACTATAATTAATGAAATTCTAATTCAATTTTTTTTGTCTGCGCGGAAGTTACTGAAAGCAATGCAAGAAACATTTTACAATGCCGACTTTTGCCTAGTAAAAATGGGAAAAATAATTTATTTTTTTATATTTACGCTAAATCAATAAAATTTAAGTACTTTTACATACACAATTTTATTGTCTTAAAAAGGCACTCAAGTAATATATGCCTATTTAAAAGAATTTGTGAAGTAGGTATTTCTAATGCAATTAAACTGCACTTTCGAACAATGAAGAGGGCGCGATTGTGCGCTGTGGCCTTCTCAGCTAGTCAGCTATTAATGCTCATTCAAGTTAAGTAAATGCTAGCTGTGTTCATAATTTTAATAAATGCTACATTTACTATATGTCTGCTTTTTCTTTTCCATGGGGATAAGTAAATTGATTAGGGGGGCTACTAATGCAAGGGTATTTTTCCATAGCGATCACTAAGGATAAGTTAAGGCTTAATCATGCAGCAATGTGCTATAGTTTTAAAGTTGTGTTTTTACTGAACAACACAAATTATCTTTTAACAGGCGGTTAATCAAACGTTTCGGTAAATTGGCTTTTCCCAAATGGATATTCAATATCCAATCATCTGATTACTTATGAGTTATTGGACATTCCTGAGAATTCCTCTATAGTACTTACATTCTATAAGTACTACTAATGCACAAGGATATTACTTTTTCTAAATATTTGAAATTTGCAGGGTCATGAATGTATTTAAAACTGTTTTGTATTCTATTTTAATGAATTTGCCAGAAAAAATTCAAAATGAGATCTAAAGTACTCTGAAAATACCTTCATTCTGCATTCTCAGGTATCTTTGTAGTAAAAAATTGAACACTGCCACTATCTGCCACAAATTTTTGCACTGACTCCACAATATCATTGTCTCAAACTTTTATCCCATTTCACACGAAAGTATACATCCAGAACCACATTTTTCTATCCAATAAAAATATTAGAATACTCACCACGGTGTTTGAAGGAACTCAGTTGTCTCTTTATAGATCACAATTATCCCGTTAGAATGACTCAATTTCGATAGGTTAATGAAAGATTAAAACACTTCTTTGTCTTCTCTTTGTTTTGACCTAATAGGAGAAGTGGCTTAATTAATTTAGACGCGGCTGATCATCCACCCCTGTGATTTTATCCACAGGATTCTATTTGAGTTCATGTTTTTTCATATTTGGAACTTGGTGATTAGTCGATTTATATAAGTGATTGTGCACATCAATACAAATCATTATTATTATTTTAAACGGCAGGCTTTATGATATTTATCATTAGCTCCTTAGTTGACTTCAGCTTTCCCCATGGGGGGGGGGAGGGTAAATATATAGCAGTTCATTAGCTGTCTTCTTGCTTCCCAGCATCTCTGGCTTTCCGTCGTTGCCTTTAGGGCTGGACACCGAATCAGGTGCTCCGTCGTTGCTTAGGGCTGGACATCGAATCAGGTGGGTCTTCTCCATTTCAGCTGGATCCCAGTATCTCTGTCTTTCCGTCGTTGTCTTTAGGGCTGGACATGGATCTCTGGCTTTCCGTCGTTGTCTTTAGGACTGGACACCGAATCAGGTGCTCCGTCGTTGCTTAGGGCTGGACATCGAATCAGGTGGGTCTTCTCCATTTCAGCTGGACACCGAATCAGGTGGGTCTTCTCCATTTCCTCCTGAAGGTTCATAGGGGGCATGTTGGGCGAGTGTGTACTCCTAATCTGAGAAGGTATTTTGCCAGACAATCGTATCCGGTACGAAGTCTAAACTCAGCAACGGCTTCGATTATTGGACAGTCGGCTATGTCGGAGAATGACATTAAAAATCATTAATGCCTCTTTAAAACAACAGATAACCATGTCTAGTAAAGGCACCTTAGGTAAAACCTGCATTGCCAAGTTAAAAACAAGGTGAAAACCAATAACAATAGATTCAAGCTTAAATCATCCATCAAATATTAAAGAGTTCTCTAGTGCACTTTAACCAACGGCATGCATTTAAATTTATACTAATGGCTTAGTTTGGAATAGTCACTCGGTTATGCACTGGCAAGTTTACGTGACGACAATGCTGTTGACGCCTACCATTAGGCAGCCCACGTCTTCTTCCCATCTGATTAAAGCAATTTGGCACAAACAGGTAACAGGTAGTATTTTTCTCTAATAACTAAACAACTGTAGTTAATGAATGCTTTGCAGGAATTTGTTAAGGATTTAAATCAAAATGCCTTTTCCCTAACTTTTCAATTCCTAGCCAATTCCTTCAGCTGAACCTGTCTAAATTTTAGCCACCTAATGAAATATGTGAATGTAGCTATAGTTGCAATTTAAAGCATAATTGGTCTGATTATCAATGAATTTGCAAAAAATTAGCCTCAATGGAGTGGAAGGTTATCGATGAGAAAACTAGACGCAATATCAAAATTTTGCTTAACTACTACATTTCTACTGATAACGTTGGAAAAGTGTTAAAATTCCACCCTGACTTACTTGATCAGATGTAATTAATTAGTGCTTCTATTAACCTCTGTGTCTAAGCAGAATTAATGTCTTTTTTTAGTTTCTCGATAGTAGTCATTGGCATTTGATTGGAGGTGGCGGGATTTTCAACGCTTAATCAAATCACTTTAGAGTAAATAGAGGTATTTGTAACCGAAGCCATTTAGTGCCTTACCAAATGACAGGCCATCCAAATATAAGTCAATTTTATTAAATTGATTAAGTAAAAGTATTTTTTGTAATTTAACCATTTAAGTTGACAATAATGCGCATAAACAAATGCTAAATATTTTGAAATGTCAGTGTTCCATGTTAAGATTTGTTCTCCAAGTTTCAGAAAGAAGTCATATTTGTCATGGTGAGAGACCTATTCACAACTTTATTAATTTACGTGAGTGGTGCACCCTGGGCAACGTATACTCACAGGGCAAAAAGTCTATTAACTGGCAGCTGACTTCTGACTTTAAACAACCATGACCCCACTGAATGTCATATTCGACTACTTCCACAGTACTCACCCTTTTTACACCTTTGTGTCTGGCTCTTTTACAATTTTGAAGCATTCTTCTGCTTCCACACCCCTCTCGACTTTTTTCATTTTGATTTTCCTTAACCTCTCTGAAGCCTGAAGTCGGCCAAAGGGCTAATGATAACTGTCAAAACTAAAATGAACTAAAATGAATTTATTTAAGTGATCATCTATGCCACTTCGAATTTTCAAAATTAAAAATGATAAGAGGTAATTGAATTTAAATTGGTGATCACTTTATAGAAATCGAAAATATGCAGTTGAAGGGAAACAAATAGCCTTTAACAGTTTTAATGTTAAAAAACGTAGGCAAAACGCTGTAATTAAAAACGACAAAAAACATAATTCATTTTTTAATTATTTGTTACAATTAATTTGGACTGCGCAATTTGCGAGAATATTTAGCATGTGATAACTCTGAATGGTTACTTTTAAATGACGTCTGAAATTGTGGTCAGTGATGAGAAAAATGAAATGGGTGAAATTTTTTTTAGCTCTTTTATTTTCGCTCAATCGTTGGGGCATTATTCAATTTCCCTCAATAAAATATTTCAAATGGCACTTCCCTCAATAAAATAAGATCATTCAATCAGATCGAATTGGAAATGCCAATTATTTTTTCCCCGAAACAACTAATAAAACATCTACAGATATTGATTAGGTACTTATTAAAATTGACCATTACTTATTTTTAAAATTATATATCCTTTATAAAAGCAATTATAGTTTATTGTTTTTGCTCAAGAATTTATAATTTGCTGGCTACCCAAGCGGATGCGTGGGCAGTTTGGAAACGGTCCGTGCTTTAAGCTGTTATCACGCGCCGTTGAAACAAAAAGAAAAAGTCGAGTTATCTTAGTGGAGAGAAAAGAGATCTTTCAAAGTAGATAATGAAATACTTCAATATTGTCAACAAATAAACAAACTTGTATGGAAATTACAAAAGTAAATTACCATTATTGTAACCTGTTTGTGTCGCTAATTCAAATTTACAAATTTACTTGACTTCATAAAGACTGTAAATTCTTATCAAAACGCACAAATAAGAAAGTTCACATGTTCTGTTGACAAAAATAGACAGATTGGACTGTTTTTCTAATTTATTTTATTTCCTTAAATCGCAAAGAAACTAGCCTTTGATCTACATCAAAAGATTGTTCATATTTTAGATGTCAAAACTTCAAATTTACTTCTGTGTTTGTGAAAATGAAGCAAACTTTGATGTCATTTGGTTCGGTGAAATTATGTTATTCCAAGTTTGAATATAACTCGAAAAATTTTACATGAGCAAATAATTTTACTAATAGAAAATCGTACAATTCTAGGGGTCGCTACATTTAATCAATCACTAATTGTATTATAATATAACTAAGGTAGTTATACTAAGCCTAGACCAAAAACGAAGTTTTCCACTAACTGTTTGTTTAAATAACGAACCTGTTAGATAAATTGTATGGGCGGAAATGCCGGTCCGCCAACTTTGTGTTCCTATTTTAATTATCCAAGCAGAAACGGAAAGCAGAGAGCATTTTGTAAACGCATTAGAAAAACGTGATTTGACGTCCCAGTAGCATATCAGAATTTGGTTTTATATTTCACTTGTTCCATTCCAAATATTGAGGAGTAAAAGAACAAAATTGTTTCCATGTAAATGGCAAAGTAATTATTGAATTTGAATACCACAGGGATATATATAATCGATAATACAAATGGATAGAAAGTATCTAGTGTTTTTTTTCAGTGTCAACATTGTAGCTAATATGCTAATCGTTTTTCTAGTAGTTTCATTATATCAACATTTATTTACATTAAATGGCAGGCGTCTTGATGGTTATCATTAACATAATAGTTGACTTCAAGCTTCACAGAGGGGAACATCAAAGTGAAAAAGTCGAAAATGGGGAGCAGAAGAGAGATTCAAAATTGTAAAAGAGACAGACACAAAGGCAGAGAAAAAGGAGAGATGAGTACTGTGGAAGTGGTAGAAGATGACATACAGTGGGGTGATGGCAGTTTGAAGTCAGAAGTCAACTACCGGTTAATAGACTTTTTGCCGTATGAGTATACGTTGCCCAGGGTGCACCACGTGGAGGTAAGTCTATCGCATACCCCTTATATCAACACAAATAACATTGAAAATCATAGAGAGGGCATTCGAAAATTAAAAAGAAGATTAAGATATCCTAAATATTCTCTCAACCTTTGTCAGTTCTTAAAGTAATCTTCAATTACATTTTACAATCAACGCACGCTTCTTGGTTAAATGTTAAGTGATGACACGAAGTGCTGTGGGAAAATGTTCAGAAGAGCATCTGCTCGATTTATTTAAATAATCATGCAGCGAATTTAGTTTATCTCAACTCAATTCAAGCGCCAATTACTTTTAAAATTTTCATTATTATTAGGGCTTGTAATAAATTTGCTTCATTGGTGTTGAGTTAATGCATTTCATTTCTTTTGGACAGGAAAAATCATTCATGTTGTTATGAACGTGTCTAAGCAAATCAAGAATTTTAGTTGCACTTTTTTTGGAAAATAGTTACAAGTAATATTTGATATAATCATTGAGCACTCTTGTGAGCAATTCCAATTACCTGAATTAGTGTGAAAGACATTTGCTAGAAAGATTACATAGATCTCGTCAATTGATAAACTTTTGTTAATAGCACCAGGAAGCATGTATAATTACTAAAATTGACAAATGGATACCAATATTTCGGTAAAATTGGGATTTTTGAGCTTTATTATTAGTGAATAACGAAATAAATGGAGCCGATTGAATTTTATTCCCATTTCGTTCTTCTATATTTGATTTACGTTTGTTTTCTCTACCCTATGACTGAAGAAATATGCCTAGCTGTATTTAAGTTAAATAGGATTTAGAAGGAAAAACGATGTTGCTAGTAAGTACGTGGAGAATCATATCTATCTTGAGCGCAGTCTTTGCAGATTGAACTTGGTTTAAAAACTGATTATCTTTATTCTTATTTTGCAAGAAATGGGACAATATTTGGTATTAATAGAACTTGCAATTAAAGGTTCAAATTTTTTGTCAAGGTTTCTTTATAAAACTCGACGCCAACGTGGACTGGTGTTTTCTGGCTTGTCAACATGAAAACGAGGCTCAAATTATTGATTATTCCTATCGGAATATTAAAGTTTGTTTTGTTTCCAATCTCATTTTCACGGTGATTATAATAACCTTAGGCCACTAAATGGAGGCCATTATGCGTGAACCTAACAATTCCAATGAAATTATATATTTTTTTATTTGTTTGAATACCTAAGCTAATTTTATTTCAACATTTATTTAAATGGACTCCGAAATAAGCCTTTTATTTTCTTTTGACTACTAATGTTTTACGTTAAATACCTAAAATACCTACAATCTATTACGATTCCTCCCTAAATTAAATTTATCGAGAAGCAGATTAATTTTCAATTATCGAATAATTTTTTAAACACACTGAAGGCTGTTTTGAAGAATGTCAACTGGTTTTTAAATTTATTTTATTTATTTCAAATAGCAGGGGTTTTGGTAGTTATCATTAGTCCCTTAGCTGGCTCCAAACTTCACCGAGGGAAGTAACATCAAAGTATGAAAATTTCGAGAGTGGGAACAAAACAGAGGTAGGGAAAAAGGTAGGGTGAGGTGACTACTGTGGAATTGGTGGAATATGACATACAGTGGGGTCATGGTAGTTTGAAGCCAAAAGTCAACTGACGGTTTATGGACATTTTGGCGTATGAGTATACGTTGTTCCGGGTTCACCACTTGGAGCTAGGTATTTCGCACACCTCACTGCTTTTAAGTAGAATTTAGAAAATGCTGAAGTTTTCTTTCTATTATATCGAAAATCGATTTAATTTTTGCATAACGCATGTAAGGTTGGTGATAAAAGTAGTGTATAACCAAGCCAATCTTTACAATTATTTTTTCGCTCTATTACAAATAGGCACTATTGCTGTCAATTTATTTTTTGAATAAATTTGTATCAATTAGTTTCAAAATTGGCATTTGCCTAAATGACCTTCATAAAATTTAATCTCATCTCGTAGCCAATTCTGTTCTTTTAATCTCATATCACACTAAACAGGGACAAATATGAAAATTACCTTTTGCCTTAATGCCGCATGTGAAATTGACTACTGTGGGACACGTTATCGCTGTGCGCGTCATCGTATGCCTGCATGTCTGCTCGCCAACTCTCTGTGTGCAGCGACCGTACAAACAGTGACCAATCATCAACCTCTGTTTAACCTAATCAGCCATCCTGATCATGATTAGGCCCCCTACGTGTACACTTTATCCGTAATATACACACTGAATAAACGTGCTCCGTGCTACACGTCTGTTTCCTTTATAGCTGGGCTATAGCTTAGCTGGGTCTGGGAGTCTAGCTAGATGTAGGAGGATCAGCCATAGAGATTTCTTAGTCGGTCAGGCTTTAATAAAGTAGCAATCCGCTACACTACTGTCTGAGATATTGCTTTAACAATAAAGATAAGCTAGTTAAGTAAATTTGACTTAAATGACCTCAGGGCGAGAGTTAAAGCCAAGCCTAAAGCATGTGTAGTATAATTTTATTTTCCTCATTACGTCTTGCTTTAATTGTTTCACTTCTATTGAAAGTCTGTTGCTATTATCAATGTCATTCGTTTTGTCATGCATTTGCACTTAAATACGTCTGGCTGAATGTTTTATTTGAGAATAAAATTATTACCTGCAAGATATCGTCTTTTTTAGCCTTGCGCAAAAGGAAAAATAATGGTGAATTTAGAATGGAAACTATAAGTTGAATAACATCCAATTTACCATTTCCAAATCACTGACTGTAATTTTTTAAGTATGTGAAGAAGAACTTAAACGTCAAATAATCGATTAAGATTGAATCAGGATGAATCAAATAGATGATAAGACAGAGATCATTGATTTTTAAATGCAAACTCTGAGTAAATATAATTACATTCCATGGAGTAAGAGATATTGTCTAGTTCGTTCGCATTAGATGAAGATGCAGTTTGGAAAGGTTATTTCCAGGTTGGTGGGAGATCAAATGATTGTAAACTTGATTAGTATCGTGACTATGCTAAACTTTGAAAACTTCAGGCAATGACTGCAATCTTCAGATCAAAATTCAGGTATGCGATAGACTTACATCCACTTGGTGCACCCTGGGCAACGTATATTCATACGGCAAAAAGTCTTTTGATTGGCAGTTGACTTCTCACTTCAAACTACCATCACCTCACTTTATGCCATATTCGAACATTTTCACAGTACTCACCTCACCTTTGTACTACCTTTGTGTTTGTCTCTTACATCTTTGAAACACTCTTCTGTTTGATGTTCCTTCCCCTCTGTGAAGCCTGAAGTCAACTAAAGAGCTAATGATAACCATCAAGACGCCTGCCATTCGATATAAATAAATATATTACCGCATTCCAATGTAGGTACCCCCCTTAATACAGGTTCATGCTTAACCCATGTTCCACCTACCGTTATTGCTGCCTTGGGCAACCAGCGTCCCCGACAGATGTACTGAAACTGTTTTTGTTTATTTATCTTTAAATAATTGTACATTGGTTGTGATTTCACAATTTAAAATCTAAGCCGTCTTTTGCCACTGCAAAGACCTTTTCATTTTGACTTTAAGGCAAACATTTTCTTTCATTCTGCGACTTAATAGTTCGGCATTAGACTGTTTGCTACAGTTATAATTACAGCTCCTTTTCGCTACAATGCGCCTCTATATCATGAAATAAATTTTAGCCAATGGTACTAAGTTCTATACGATGGCTTGCTTAAAACAAATTCGCTTGCATACTGATCCCATGGATTTTTTTCTGGCATCTTCTTAGAAATATAAGGCATAATTTGGTTTGAAAGTTTTATTTTTTTTTCACTAAACAGTCTTACAGGTGTTTGCTAATCAATGCTTGATTAAAACTCTTCATTTAAACATTCCCTCAAAAGCGTTTATACGTAAACTTCATTGAGTTCCTATAACCTTTTTTCTGGCACTTATTTGTACATGCGGATACAATACGATTTCACCAAGCCAATTTAAATGGCATTGCTTTAGTAGCACCTGCCAAATTCATTTTTTAAAAAAATATTAAAAAAACTACGCAGGATTTTCACAAAGTTACGTACTTACACTAATTCAACTATCGATTCATCTTCGAATTAAACGTTAATTGGTTTCTAATTGGGCCAAGCAGTAAGTGAACATGAAGTAAATAGTCATTAGTACTGTATTTATAGAAGTAAGGAAAACCTTTGGCGTTTACGTCTCATTAAGATATTTAAACATTTATTTATTTATATCAAATGGCAGGCGTTTTGATGGTTATCATTAGCCAATAGTTGACTTCAAGCTTCACAGAGGGGAACATCAAAGTGAAAAAGTCGAAAATGGGGAGCAGAAGAGAGATTCAAAATTGTAAAAGAGACAGACACAAAGGCAGAGAAAAAGGAGAGGTGAGTACTGTGGAAGTGGTAGAAGATGACATACAGTGGGGTGATGGCAGTTTGAAGTCAGAAGTCAACTACCGGTTAATAGACTTTTTTGCCGTATGAGTATACGTTGCCCAGGGTGCTCCACGTGGAGGTTAGTCTATCGTACGCCCCATATTTAAACATAAAATTCAGTCTTGGGAATTTTGAGGTCATTCGGTTTCAAGCTCGCACAAAGCCTAAAAACACGGACAATTTAGCAGTGGAGAACAGTGTTTCCGCTTGCAATGCAAAGGGATTGCCTTTTCTGGCAGGTAGTACTTACGGCTGTCTGTTTTATAGTTCACGATTTTCAATTAAATCTCCGGAAGTGAAAATCACAATTTTAGAGAAAAAATACCAAATTTTAACATTTCAGCTGCGAAATTTCGGTTACATCGAAGACGTCATTTGCATCTCTTGTTACAACTGCTGCCTGCTATGTTACTTTGAGAAACACTTCATCCGGGAAGGTTTCAGCGGAAATTTCCTCTGTGTTCCACTTTTGTAGTGAGTTGATACACTTGGTTGGTAAATAGCAGCCGATCATGCCCGAGTAAGCGATCGACGAATACGAACTNCGGTGATTTTTCACTGAAAAATTCACAACGATCTGGCCGCCCAGTCGAAGTGGATGAAACCCATATCAAGGCCATTATCGATTCAAATCGTCACAGCACAACACGAGATATTGCAGAGAAGCTCAATGTGTCGCATACATGCATTGAAAAAAGAATTAAAAACCCTTGGTTATGTCAAGAAACTTGATTTGTGGATCCCTCACCAGTTAAAGGAAATTCATTTGACGCAACGGATTAGCATCTGTGATTCGCCGCTACTGAAACGCAATGAGAATGATCCATTTGTGAAGAACCTAGTTACTGGCGACGAAAAGTGGATAGTTTATAACAATGTTACTCGCAAGAGATCATGGGTGAAGCAAGATCAACCAGCCCAAACAGTATCAAAAGCAGCAGAGATTCAGCAAAAAAAGATTATGCTGTCAGTGTGGTGGGATCACAAAGGAATTTTGTATTTTGAACTCATGCCGCAGAACCGAACGATAAATTCAAATGTGTATGTTGAAGAACTCGAAAAACTGAAGGATGCAATTGAAGATAAGCGGCCGGCATTATCAAATCGGCGGAAGGGTGTTGTTTACCATCATGATAACGCAAGGCCCCACACATTTTTGGTTACTCGGCAAAAATTATTGGAACTGGGTTGGGATGTTTTGTCACCCACACCCACCATATAGCCCTGACCTTGCGCCTTCGGATTACCATTTGTTTCGTTCCATGCAAAACTCTTTAAATAGTAAAATTTTTAACAACGCGGATGATGTCGGATCACACCTAATTCAGTTTTTTAATAGCAAAGAGCAGACATTTTACGAACGGGGAATTTTTACTCTGCCAGAACGATGGAAAAAGGTCATCGACAAGAACGGCCAATATCTAATTGAATAAAGTTATATTTTTAAACAAAAATTCCGAATTTGCCTTCTTATTCGAAACCGACAATGACTTAGTTGCCAACCTAATATCAAAACGCCTACCATTTGATATAATTAAATTTTTAATTATATTATGATATAAACATAGATGTCATATTCTACTACGTTAAAATCAAGTTCATGATCAGAAATTAGGTAGTTTCTTTTCAATAATTATAGACTGGGTTACAACAAAATAATTGTAATTCTTGCAGCTCGTATGGAATCATAATTTTTGTTGCATATGCAAACTCTTTAAATTATTAAATAATTTGAAGCATTCCATTCGACTCGGGAAAAGAGAAAGATTATATTTTAATTTTTCTTGTATTTAAAGTTCATTTGCCATCATTTAACAACTTAGCTACTAAATAGGTGAAAATAAAAAAAATTCGAAGCCTTTTGCTCAGTTGATTTATTGAAATGGTTCGTCACCTCAGCCCTATCAATCAATATTTTTTCTCATCACCAAATTTGAGAAGATATGAAGATTTATGCTTTTTTAATATGACAAATTGACCAGAGTTTACTTAATGTAACTTGTAATATAACTCTTATTAATTCTATATCTCTTCTAATCTAATCAACCATAAACCATGTGCATTGAATTAATTAATTTAATTAAAAAATAATTACATAAAGCAAAGTTTAAATTACGGAGAAGTATTGTGCTTTAAAAAGGGTGAAATTTTAAAACTTTCTTTTATTTGATAGGGGAGTTCATTTCAAGGAATAATAGTAACCATATGGACTCCATTACTGAGTTTTTCAGCAAAAGATTGTTTTAAAGTGAAATGAAAGTAGGGATTTCAAAATGATTTCTTCTAACATGGGTGTATATTAGACACACAGGCCTAGTCCAATGAGTCGTGCTATTGCTTATTGAAAGGTCAGCCAATCCGAAGCAAATACCTTAAATTCAAGGCAAATTTTAGAGTCAGTAAATTTGTAAACGCATTTATTGCTGATCAATTTACTAAAGTCTTTTTCCTTCACCCTGAAATATGCTTGAAATGAACGAGCTCCAGCGATAATCAATGATTTCAAACCATTTTTCCCGTTTAAATTTCAGTTTCACCGCATTCGCTCATTATGTTCTAATATTGCAGTAAAATCAGATCTCAGTTTATGAGCCAATCAATCATATCCTACTCTCTCGGTATACTTGTTCCATACAAAAGCAGGGATAATTTAAGAAGACGTGATTATGATGGGTTTCACACTAATTTGCCACTAAGAGCCCGTTTGATATCCGTTTTGTTTTAATTCACTCTTTAAAGTGTTGGAATGATTTCTGAGAGTCAAAAGAGCTATGTTTCGACTCCATCTGTGCAACCCTTGGTTATGCTCTAATGCTGCAAGAGAGCTTATCTCAGGTACTTCAATATTTTATGCAAGTCCGATGTTTTACTCCTGTTATTTTGTTATTTTGTTTAATTTTGCCATTTTTTGGGTGTATTTCCAGGTTACTTCAATTTAAATCATTGGCCTCTAAAGCTGATCCAGAGTTGTTCCAATAGAACGGCCCTCTTTAGATTCACTCATTTCGTCCATACTCAACATTGAAATATCTCAAATAACATCCAGTAAATGCCATCACAGAGTTTTATCAAATATGTATTCTGAATCGCTTTAATATAGCTCAAAATTCAAAAAACGCTCAATTTTTGTTTAAATGGCCCTCTTCTCAAGGTAAATTTGGTTGTTTATATGATGTTGTCATATAACCAGAGTGAATTTCGGATTTATTACCTTGTATTAAAACATGCGCAGTTATTAAAAAATCCAAATATTTGGTATCCAGACGTGTATTTGCAGCTGAACGCAGACAACTATTTTTCCTGGGCTCGCTTTAAGGAGAAAATGGTGAAATATGTTTAATTATTATAATTAGGAGTAGGAATGGCAGTAATGAATTTGTGCGTGTGGAAACAAGGCAAGCCTAGGTCTCTGATTAAATATGTATTCACCCTCTAAGTCGGGAGACATTTTGCTTTTCTACAGGCGAGCATTTGCAGAGCTACCACCAAAAGTATTCAACGAAGCACAATGAGTGCATTAAACAACTTGGTATATTTTAATTAGTAGTTGAGACCTTATTCGTCATTGCAATGTGGTATACAACTCCACAACTGATCGCGATAGCAAATATTGGACAATTAATTTCTCTCCTACTATATGAAAGTAAATTAAAGTTTATAAAATAAGTATTAATTTAAATAAATAAATTTATCCCCCAACTACTTTTCTATTGTGATCATATGTTGACAGCCAAATGCGCATTCGTTGACAAAGTAGCCTCTGTAGTAAGGTATTGGTTTACATTTACAAACAATAAATTCTTCTTAATGTGTGTAATTAGCATGTGCTTGTGAAATTCTCTGGAATCACCATAAGAACTCTCATGTATGTTGTAGGTATTCTCAATAACATTGGGAAATTGGTCCACTTGGTCACCGCAAATTACTACCAACCCGTATGCCCCCCCCCCCCCCCCAACCTGCCTACCCGACGCCGTATGAGTAAAAGTTGCTCAGAGTGCACCACGTAGAGTAATGTCTATCGCACACCCCCTTTGGCATATATAAATAGCTAAATCTCGTAAGTTAGACAATTAAAACGCACATTTACTTATGGAAATGCTCTGTTCTAAGTTATATTCCCATGTAGGTGGTTGCCTTGAAAAGGCAAACAGAAATCTTGCAGTTAACGTCTAAATAATTCTTTCGTGTACGGTACGTAACTTTGACATTTGCTATCCAACACGAAGTACCGATTCTAAGTAATTCTTATGATGTTGAATCATATCTATTTCATTCACCTTCTTTAAAGAGTGTGCAGGGTGTGTTAGCTAACAAGTTTTCCATTTAATTTTTCAATTTTATGGAACCTTATTGATTGTTCACTCAGGTACCTTCTCTCTTGCAAATAATTGAAAATAGCTAACTCTATTGAATGTCAATTGCTATGACAATTAGATCCAAATCTGAAGTTCATTTTAATTTTTTGAGTTTTGAATACTTGATATAAAACTAGATTTAAATTATAGTTAACCTTGTGGGACACGTCATCGTCTAACATGTGATCGCATGCGTGCTAAACAAATAGCCAATCAGAAGACTTCGTTTGTTTAGGTGAATCCGCCATGTTGGTTATGACTAAGCTTACGGCGTGTACACTTTTACCACAATATACTACCTAAATAAACGTGTTCCATGCGATACGTCTGTTTCCTCTAGACCTGTGCTGTGGCTTAGCTAGTTCTAGGAGTCTAGTCAGATATAGGAGAATCTGCCACAGAGATTTCTGAGTCAGATATAGGAGAATCTGCCACAGAGATTTCTGAGTCAGTCAAGGTTTTACTAGCGTGGCAATCTGCTACAACCTGGGGCAAGCCTGAGTGGTATTTGATTGTACCTCAGTGCAAAAAGATTTCTACTTTCTTTTAGTTCCATCCTAAGCTGGAGTGTACTTACCGATTACCAAACCAGTTAGGAATATTTTGGCCTAATAGGAAATCAGTTCCATGAATAGTTGAAAATGTTCTTCAAAATTAACATACCAATGAAGAAAAATAAAAATGAAATAATATTTTACTATCAATTATTCAAAAAGATGTTATTTATTTGCCAGAAATATTCCGAATCACATAGTTGTTGCCTTAAAAACGTCTGCAATTTTGAATGAAAAGTAACCTTGTCAACTATACACCCTCCTTGCCTAACCGAAAGAAAATTGCAATGAAAAGGCTAATCAAAATGTAAGGCCTAATACTCTAAATTGCATTTTTAATTTAATGCACTTTTATCAATGACTCTTTACACTTTCAGATTCAAGTTAAATGACGAGTAAGCTTAATAAATTCAAATTGAATAAGGACTTTATTTTTTAATAATTATAAGTTTTAAAACGTGGAATTCGGTAAAAGGTGATTTTGTAGTTAGTGATAACATCTGTCAAAGATCATTAGATGTTTATTTTCTGAAAGGATTAGTTTTTGCCTTCCTTATCTGGATACGTCTATGTAAGCCCCTTTCCAATTACGAGTTAAACCTTGTTCCATCTGGTAAGTCATTCCTTTTTCTCTCTGAGGAAGTCAATGGAGTTGGCACAATTTCGACTTCGTTAGTAAAGCCGCATTTTCAGGATATCAGTGGGAATTCTCATAACTTTAAATTGAAAATTTAAATGTGCTCCGGAATATAAAATAAGAATCACTGCGTCATTATCAACTAACTCCATGATTATTAACTCCAAGCTTTGTGCATCACTCCACCAACTAGCTTTACTTCATAAGTGTTCTGTGCTGTCATGACATGATCGTTTATCTTGCCACTAGGAACTTCCTGAGCCTGGAATAGCTTCAAGCGGTGCTGCCTACACAAATCTATCCATCATTGCTCAGGATGGAAAAGACAACTTCCCATCTTGTTCAGTCGCTTTCGTCCATGCATGTTTCTCGTACACTTGCACAGCAGCTCGAATCCTTTCGCATTAAAATTCAAATGAAAGTCTCCAAGATGCCATTATTAGTTTACGTCGTTATCTTAGTAGTGAATCTACTTAGCAATAGATCTAAAGGCAGCATTGAAAAAATGTTGATTTCTTGCATGGTCAAGAGTTTAATAACAGCTGATAAGGATCCCTAAGCTGGAAGTAAGAAGTAAACTGCGGTGAGAACAGGGATCAACAGAGAGAGAATGGAGTAGAGAGGTGGAAATGCGGTAGGGAGTTGAGAGGGGTCCGTATTAGTAGAGAATAGCAATAGAAATATGGGTTTATAAAAGGGACTTTATGCAGTGCCATAGAGAACGAACACCATAAACAAATGGGATGATTCGGACATCACTTTCGAGGAAATTGAGCCCTTACATGGCCTGCTCAAGGATCACTTAATTTTCTAATGTTCCAGTTCAGAAAATGCCACTTGAAGAGTCACGACGACTCCCTGGGGAAAATCTGAGGTCACCAGAGGATTAAGCACTTCAATGGCCACTGTGAGGTTAGTACAAGTCCTGAGGTTGCATCAGAGAAAGCACTTTAGCCACCTCTGGGAGAAAGAAACACTTAGGTCCCAGAGAATAGTTATGGCCTTTAAAAAACGTGAAAATGCATAAGGAGGACGCCTTTAGTCTACTTAAGACAAACCCACGAAATATCAGTAGCAGGGCTAGGCTGTTTCAGATTGGTGTTCATAGTAAAATTCAATGACTTCTGTCATGCTTGGGTATTGAATTAAAGAAATCACCATTATGAATCAAGCTGCGTCTCTAAACCCCTAAGTTTATTAAATTTCTAATTTATTACTGCCTTCTCTTTAAGGTAAAACTTACAATGTGGAGTTATTTGAAAAATATCGTCCCAAATTAATTGAAATGAAATCATCATACGTGACATACAAATGCATATTGTGTACTTGTATATATTAAATGTAATTGGATCAATGTTTCTCATAACTTTAGCGCCTCCGCTCATGTTATTCAATTTGAAAGTGCAAATGCAATTCTCTCATTGGGATCTGTCATACGCGCCGGATTTTCTGTCACAACAAAATCTCAATTTGCCAGTTTTCTCAATGTACTTTCCTTTAGCTTATTGATCAGATAAGGAATGACAATTTTTGTAATGAGTTGTCACGCCGAACGGTTACTCATCAAGACATGATAGAAAAACCTTAGTTTGGTAGCATGCGTGCATGATATTGGGATTAAGTGCCAATAGGCCCAGAATTACGTAATGCAGTATATCTATCAAAGTATCAATATTATTATTTTGATTACAAGTGTTTGGGGTTTCATTTGACGCCAAAAGAGAAGTCACTTGTCCTTAGGTCATTGCATCCACGAGGTGTTTAGGCATGTGGCCGAGTAATAAGTGCACAGATACCACCTCTTCAATGTGTCAAAATCAACAGTGGAAAAGAAACCTCCGCAATTGTAACCTTCTTAACTACAAAGACGGGGTGAGTTGTACCTAAAAGAACAAACAAATGAAATGATTGCCTAAATAGGGTTGAATAAATATTTAGAAGGTTTAAAACTAATTTCAAGCTCATTAAGAATTAATTCGATTAAAATGACCAGAAGGTCCATACTATATAAGTATCTTATGCCAATTAGGCTTATATTTTGCTAGAATAAAATCGCATATTTCATATCGAAGTCGCTCTTTTCTGCTATTGGCTGCTTGTGAAAAGTGTAAAATAAACATCTGCATCACGTGGCAAAGAACACACTAGTTTTCAATTGTCAAGGTGAGTTAGTATTTCTGGTAAAGATGAGATATTTTGTTTTAAAAGAGAGGGTGGAAATTAAAACGGTTTGCACGCAGACTTCAGTTTGGAGTGGCACCTTAACTATTCTAGGGTTGAGTAATCTCTAACCGGATGGACGGATGTTCAAACAACACCTGCTTGGGTGGCATGAGCCTAGTAATGAGTGCTCAGTGACTTCAATTAAAAATAAACCATTGGGACCGCAAATTTGAGAGGAATATTAGATCATTCATTTTTTGCAAATGACGAGTAAACACGTATCCTTGCTGAGGGTGTGGGATAGAATTACCTCCACGTGGTGCACCAAGGGCAACGTATAATCATACGACAAAAAATCTATTAACCTGCAGTTGACTTCTCACTTCAAACTACCATCACCCCATTGCATGTCATATTTGACCGCTTTCACAGTACTCATCTTATCCTTTCTGAGCCTTGGTGTCTGTGTGTTTCTTTCACATCTGTGAATCACTCTTCTATTCCCCCTCCTGAATTCTTCTCACTTTGATGTTCCTCCACCTCTTCGCAAAGTCTGAAGTCAACTAAAGGGCCAATGATAACTATCAAAACGCTTGCTATTTGTTATAAATAAAAAAATAAATATATCTTTGCTGCTAGTCCCGTGGTAGAATCTATCACCTCGTGAGTAACATAAATAAAAATTTAATTTGAATGGACTTAAGTAGTGTGACCACAATACTTGAAACAATTTTGCCATTGTTTGCGCACCCTTAAATATGCTTACTTAGTTTAAATCAACCGATTCTTCGGCAAAATTGGATTTCAGGAAGTGAATTTAATGGGCTGCTATGGGCGCATTTACTCCCACGGAAGCGGAACAGTTTAGATATTTTTATAGGGATACTCCCATCTGAATGCTAACTAAATTACACTCGCATTTGCATTGATTCTTGTCACAACCCACGCGAAAACTCTATTTCTAGGAATAGTAAGGTTGTACTTTATTAAAACATCTTTAATAACTTTAATTACAAGGAAAGGGGGACGAAGCTTGTTCACAATTAATTACGATAATCAGATAAACAACCATCACCCCACTGTATGTCATATTCGACATCTTCCACAGTACTCACCTCACCTTTTTCCAACCTTTTCTAACTTCGTCTTTGAAACTCTTCTGTTCCTCCCCGCCCCCCTCTCGACTTTTTTTCAGTTTGATGCTGCCCCTCCCCTCTGTGAAGACTGAAGTCAACTAAAGGGCTAATGATAGCCATCAAAGCGCCTGCCATTTGATATATATATATATATATATATATATATATAATAAATCGTAACTCAGCTGGAAGATGTCCGCAACGAAGATACAACTAATGTTCGTTCATACAAAATGACAGTTACACTATCCTTCCCGAATGAAAATTTAAATCGGAAACGATTATTTACAGTAATAATTTTCAGCATTGTTTTCCAGAAAACCATCATCTACCTTTCTAACGTGTCATTCAAAAAAATGTTTAGAGAGATTAAGTACCTAATGAGAGAATCGCATAAGGTGTTGTGGATCTTCAATTATGGCATCAAATCAATGGGTGAGGCGATATTTGGATAACGGGACTTGAGCGATTGGTGCATATGTTTTAAGGATGTTATTGCTCTGTGAGTGAATACAATAAATGAGACATCTTAGTATTTTAGACTGCGGGGTGCGCGATAGACTTACCTCCATGTGGTGCACTCCGGGCAACGTATACTCATAAGGCAAAAGTCTATTGACTGGCAGTTGATTTCTCACTTCAAACTACCATGACCCCACTGTATGCCACAGTCGGCCCCTTCACAGTACTCATCTTACCTTTTCTCTACCTTTGTGTCTCTCTGTCTATTTTACATCTGTGAATCATTATTTTGTCCCCCTCTCGAGTTTTTGTCACTTTGATGTTCCTCCTCCTCTCCGCAAAGCCTGAAGTCAACTAAAGGGCTAATGATAACTATCAAAACGCCTACCTGAAGTCAGCTAAATGGCTAATGATAACTATCAAAACGCCTCCTGATAACTATCAAAACGCCTGTCATTTCTGCTTCTTTGATGAACCTTCCCTCTGTAAAGCCCGAACTATGCTACTTTGATGAACCTTCCCTCTGTGAAGCCCGTAGCTCTTTTTGTCACCTTGATGTTTCTCCTCCTCTCTATGAAGACCGAAGTCAGACTTTGATGTTTCTTCCACTCTGTGAAGCCTGAAGTCAACTAAAGGGCTAATGATAACTATCAAAACGCCTGCCATTTGAGATAAATAAATAACTATATTAGCCTGCTATTTAGGAAAACGCAGTTAAGCGAAAATGGTTGAAACGAATGGTTTTAAAGTGGCTGACCAAATTTATAGCGTGATGAGGGTTATTAGATTTGCCACAAAACGTAATCACCTAGTTTTAGGACACAGATGGTTGATTTGTTGTTAGCGGAGGTGAGTTAGGGAGATGACATGAAAAATAGCAAACGGGCAATTAAATGTCACGGTTGGAAAATTAATAGGAACAAATTTGAGAAAGGAACTACTTCCACAAACATATTCATTCAGTAAGAAGAGCAATTCGGCAAACTTGTCAATAAATAAAAAGACCATCATATCCTACAAGACGCCAAGGGTTTAGAGCGAACGGGTTGATTACTGAGATCGCAATTTAAATCTCAAACGAAAATAGCTGAGGCCATAAATGCCCACTTTGAACCCATTCGAAATACCGTTTTAATTTGTCTTAATTTAACTTACTGTCATCCCAGGTTTTACATACTTTTGGGCCATTCTTTCAACCATGTCTTAACACTTTTCTTTGGGTAGACTTTGTTTTCCTTATCTCTCGACTACTCACCTTCAGAGGTGGAAGTTTGACAAGCGTAGAATATGCACACGACTAAATACTCAAATATTTGTTTAAAATTCATCTAGTACCTGGTGGTCAAACCAACTCTTTAGTAATAGTATTAATTAATTAGCTATCTACTTTAAAATAAACACAGCCTGATCCCTTCTACTTAAATTTTAATCATTTTGTATGATCTCTGAAATTGGTACCTCACATTTAATTACCGTGTTAATTTGGATTGCCCTTAAGTAAAAATAGGGTGAAAATCGATTTTCGTAAAATTGAATAATTCTTTCCTAATGAAAAATCCGTGTTTCCATTTACGCAATTTACCATTATTATTTAGCATAAAATTAGTCAATTAGGCATTGAGTTATCAAAATAGCCATTAACTACATTATTTCCTACCGCCTAACACATAATTAAGTCGACAGTTCCACCTGCGTGCAATTTGGTCATGGCTTGAGTCGGCTTCATAAATACTCACACATCGTAATTATAGGCTGCAATCTTTTAAGTTGAATAACTACCTCAGCCCCGTCTCACTTTAGAATAGACAGAATTGCTCACTTAAAAATAATTGCTGCCCACTACTTTATGAATCCGTTGATGTTAGCATCCAATGTAGCTAAAACTCATTCGTTAAGACTTCCACAATGGGGACGATAAATAAAATTAATGCAGATATTGACCATAACGGTCAATTAATCGATGGACTTTCCTCCACGTGCTGCATCCTGAGCAATGTACACTCATACGACCAAATGCATCGACAAACAGGCTGTTTACTTCAAGCTACAATGACCCAACTTAATGTCAAATTCGACCACTTTCACAGTACTCATTTCACTTTACCTTTTTCTCTACCTTTGTGCCTGTCTCTTTAACATCTGCGAATCACTCCTCTGTTCCCCCTCTCCACATTTTGTGACTTTAATGTTCCTCCCCTCTGTGAAGACCGAAGTCAAATAAAAGGCTAATAATAACTATTTTAAAGCCTGCCACTTGATATAAATAAAATTTTTGACCAAGGGCAGACTTTCGCTCTACACTGCATTAATATTTTTTGTCATTATTTTAACTCAAAAGATTTAGGCAAAGTGAGTTGAGATCCGCTTTTGCCAGAGAATGTTTTAGAAGCTAAAATTCTTCAAACTCGTCTGTAAAGAAAAACCCATTCTTTTTTGCCAGTTAAGTCTACCACTTCCACCGATCGGAGCATAGGCAAGTCAATATGAAATAGCTTTTATGAGAACTCCACAATCTGCCTGATTACGTTGTCAGATTCGGCCAGTACACTTCGTCGTTCTTATCATCAAATGCACAGAGGTGAGCAACGATCTTACAAACCACAGACTTATCAGACGCGCATTTACACCATAGTCATCTATTTTGTCTGAAATAGGATATAATAAAGCGCTAGGAATCCAGGAAAAGTAACCAAAGCGATTTCCATTACAAAGCACAATCGAACAGTAGTCAGAAATTGGAATCATTTCAATGAAACCCCCAAAGAAATTGTTTTCTGTCGCAAAAATCCAATATATATGCGAAAATATTGCATGATTTACGTAATACTGACTGATAACTGAACGGCATAAGAGATTCCCCGCCTTAGGTATATTTCAAAGCACAAAGCTCTTTATCTTCGCTTTTGTAGCTACGCAGTTTCTTGGAGAGTACATAAATGGTACAAAGATCAGGGAGTGAGATCTGTACTCATGTCGGTTCAAAAAGGTAAAGAGGATGATCAAATTCAATAACTTTCAAATAATCTATTTAATGAAGCAGTGCTCATACTGTTTTATCCACTTGACAAACAGATAACTTAAAAAAGTATTGTAGACAATTAGCAAACGAGACCGACGTTTTCCCTCAGGCCAAAGCGAAATATAGTTTGAGATTTAATCTACTTGACGAGAGAACATTCACTCATTATATTATTAATAACTGCCCTTAAATTCTTTTCAGTAAAGACAGATAGACACAAAAGCAGAGAAAAGATAAGATGAGTACTGAGGAAGTGGTCGATTATGATACACAATGGGGTCATGGTAGTTTGTAGTTAGAAGTCAAATGCCGGTTTATGGACTTTTTGCCGTATGAGAATACGTTGCCCAGGATGCACCACATGGAGGTAACTCTATCGCACACCCCACTTTGTGGCAAATAATAGATGAACGTTCGATGCTTGTCTCAATTAACTTTTTACGAGTTCTATTCGAAGATTCTTTGATCGTAAAACTAGCCTGAGTATCATCAGTTTTCTACAGCCCTTCTTGATGTCATGCTTTATGGCTTCAACTACTCGGGTTTTATCTTTCACACATAATAGAACTAACTGAACAATTTGCATGTCCATTTAATTGAATATATGACAGTTATAGATTTGAATCAAAATGCAAAACTATTTTTGGTTAAACGATTTCGTGAGAATATTTGTCTAATATTACTTTGTCTCCCCATGGAGCTTTAGCAAACCCAATCGATTTAGGCATAAGGTGTGGGTCGCTTTGCATATTCAAAATGACCCAATGTAAACACGAATCCTACAGCACTCAAGGGCTAGATTCAAATTCCATCGGGCAACATTGAATCTCAATAATATGATTCATTAATGCAATAAGAAAGATCATTTGCCCCCTTTGAATCCTTGTCTGAGGCGATTCGGTATTGATTTAGCGAATATTAGGGATGAAGTCCTTATTTCGTGGAGAGAGGGAACAGAAGAGTGATTTAATGATGTAAAAGAGACAGAGAATAAAGTTAAGATGAGTACTGTGAAAGTGGTCGAATATGATACGCAGTGGGGTTGTGGTAGTTTGAAGTCAGAAGTGAACTGTCGGTTTATAGACTTTTAGCCGTATGGGCATACGTTGCCCAGGACGTACCACATGGAGGTAAGTCTATCGTACACCCCGTCAAAGGTTATATCAGATTGTACTGGTCGACAACTTAGTGGTTCAATGAAATTTTTATTTAAAAGCTTGGAAGAGTGACGCATTTATTACGTTGAGATTCTCAAGAAAAAATTATACGATAATATAATCTCATGTCTTTAACGCAACATGGGAAAAGAAGATCATTTATTTATCCTGATCGTACTACTTGCCTCGCACGCTTCGTAACTTATTTTAGTTCATTCCAAATTTTTACATTTTTTATCCACTTTTGTAAAGGGAAAATTTGAATTATAAAATGGGCTCGAATTTAAAATTTCTCAAGCTTCGATTAAAATAACCTTGAAATAAGACATTTCTATACATTTTCAAATTTTATCAATTCCATAGGGTAGGCTAAAGTACTTGAATCTATTGCAACCTCAGGACTCGTACTAACCTCACAGTGGCCATTGAAGTGCCTAATCCTCTGGTGACCTTAGATTTTCCCCAGAGAGTCGTCGTGACTCTTCAAGTGGCCTATTTTAATCTGAAACTTTAGAAACTTACGTGGTGCTTGAGCAAGCGATGTTAGGGCTCGATTTCCTCGAAAGTGATGTCCGAAGCATCCCGTTTGTGTAAGCTGTTCGCTCTCTATGTCACTGTATATAGTCCCTTTCATGAACACACACACACACATATTTGTCACGTGTCTACTTACACAGTTTTCTCTCAACGCCTCCTCTCTACTCCATTCTCCATCAGTTTTGCCTTATCATCGCAATTTAACCCTAAATCTCTTTTATTCATTTTCATGTTATGTCTTTAATGTGCCATACAGTCCCTCTTAACATCCCCTTTAGGCGGCAACGCAATTTTTATAATGATCTGCCACAAGGGCTAATGATAAATATCATAAAGCCTGCCATTTAGAATAAATAAATAATGATCTGCCAAGTTAAATCACCACCACATAACACCTATACTAAAAACATTGATTTTTTTAAATGTTGGCAAGATGTCTTATTCACTTTCAATGAATTAATGAATACCGAGGACTAGAACTTACAATGACTCAAATCAAAGAATAATTATTTCAGCAAACTAATTTCCCCATAAACCTGTCCTATTAAATCCCAACTTTTGTTTTAATTATTAAAGTCACTTCAGGACGGACCTAGACTTTCGATGGAAATTTAGTTATTAAAAACACCACAAACCAGGATGCTTTGACAAAACCTCAATTTCATAGGATTTTGATGCGTCATATTTTCACTCATTCTATCAAGGCAATGAACGGGTCGAGACCTATAGAATAAAATATCCCTGGCCTTTGGAACACCGATACACTTCCCCATGTCATTTCGATAAATGAATGCTTGGAGATTAATTTATGCTTTCTTACAGTCAAGGGGTGGGCTCATGTTCATGAAATTTTTGCTTTAAGTGTACAACAAATGATCATTTTTTTTTAACTGGCGATACTTAATCAGATATCTAAGAGCGTGCATGTCCTACTCTTCCAACTCTCTGCCCTACATTGTTTCTGAGAAATAGAATTCATGAAGTTAGTCGTCACGATTTATTTTTGCATTTTCACCCCACAATATTATTTTTTCAAATGGCAGGCTTTATGATATTTATCATCAGCCCTTATACTCTGACTTCAGCTTCCCCATTATCATTACCCCTTAATCTTTGACTTCAGCTTCCCCTAAAGGGTATCATTCGCAATTTAACTTTGACTTCAGCTTCCCCCAAGGAAGGGTGGGTACATTTATAGCAGTTAATTAATAGCAGTTCATGGCGGTACATTTATAGCAGTTAATTAATAGCAGTTCATTAGCCCGGACATTTATAGCAGTTAATTAATAGCAGCGTAGCTTTGACTTCAGCTTCCCCCAAGGGTGGGGGGTACATATGTTGACTTCAGCTTCCCCCAAGAGGGGGGGGGTACATTTAAAGCAGTTAATTAATAGCAGTTCATTAGCAGTCTTCTTGCTTACCTTAATCTTTGACTTCAGCTTCCCCAAGAGGGGGGGGGGGTACATTTATAGCGGTTAAAATAGCGGAAAAACTTTGACTTCATCTTCCCCCAAGGGTGGGGGGGGGGGTACATTTATAGCCTTAATCTTTGACTTCAGCTTCCCCAAGAGGGGGGGGGGGTACATTTATAGCGGTTATTAACACAGCCCATGGGTGGGGGGTACATATATAGCAGTTAATTAATAGCAGACATTAGCAGTCTTCTTGCTTCCCAGTATCTTTGGCTTTCCTGTAGCTGTCTTCTTGCTTCCCAGTATCTCTGGCTTTCCGTAGCTGTCTTCTTGCTTCCCAGTATCTTTGGCTTTCCGTAGCGGTACATTTATAGCAGTTAATTAATAGCAGTTCATTAGCCCGGACATTTATAGCAGTTAATTAATAGCAGACATATATAGCAGTTAATTAATAGCAATTCATTAGCTGTCTTTTTGCTTCCCAGTATCTCTGGCTTTCCGTCCATTAGGGCTGGACATCGAATCAGGTGGGTCTTCTCCATTTCAGCTGGACATCGAATCAGGTGGGTCTTCTCCATTTCCTCCTCCTGGACACCGAATCAGGTCCTATCGTTGTCTTTAGGGCTGGACACCGAATCAGGGGGGGCTGTCCTTGTCTTTAGAGCTGGACACCGAATCAGGTGGGTCTGCGTTGTCTTTAGAGCTGGACACCGAATCAGGTGGGTCATCACCATTTCCTCCTGTAGGTTACATAGAGGGCATGTGGGTTGAGTGTATGGTAGGTTACACAGAGGGCATGTGGGTTGAGTGTATACTCTCTTAGATTAAGAATCAGATGGGTCTTCTCCATTTCCTCCTGTAGGTTTCACATCAGGTGGGTCTTCTCCATTTCCTCCTGTAGGTTACAGATCAGATGGGTCTTCTCCATTTCCTCATGTAGGTTACATATGGTGGGTCTTCTCCGTTTCCTCCTGTAGGTCACATAGACAGGTGGGACTTCTCCATTTCCTCCTGTAGGTTACATAGAGTATGTGGGTTGAGTGTATACTCTCAATCTGTGAAGGTGTTTTGATTGTATACTCCTAATCTGTGAAGGTGCTTCGCCAGATTTCCTCCTGTAGGTTACATAGAGGGCATGTGGGTTGATCGCTAGACACCGAATCAGGTGGGTCTTCTCCATTTCCTCCTTTGAACACCGAATCAGGTGGGTCTTCTCCATTTTCTCCTGTAGAGAATCAGATGGGTCTTCTCCATTTCCTCCTGTAGGTTTCACATCAGGTGGGTCTTCTCCATTTCCTCCTGTAGGTTACAGATCAGATGGGTCTTCTCCATTTCCTCATGTAGGTTACATATGGTGGGTCTTCTCCGTTTCCTCCTGTAGGTCACATAGACAGGTGGGACTTCTCCATTTCCTCCTGTAGGTTACATAGAGTATATGTGGGTTGAGTGTATACTCTCAATCTGTGAAGGTGTTTTGATGGTTGAGTGTATACTCCCAATCTTTGAAGGTGTTTTGCCAGGCAATCCGTCCGTACGTAGTCTAAACTCAGCAACGGCTTCGATTCTTGGCCAAAGTCTAAGACTCAGCAACGGCTTCGATTCTTGGCCAGTCGGGTATGTTGAGAGTGCCACTGTCCACTGTTTCTCCTTTGTTCGAGCTTCTAGCAACGGCTTCGATTCCTGGCCAGTCGGTTCGAAGAGTGCCACTGTCCACTGTTTCTCCTTTCTTCGAGGTAAGACTCAGCAACGGCTTCGATTCTTGGCCAGTCGGCAACGGCTTCGATTCCTGGCCAGTCGGTTATATCGGAGAGTGCCAACTGTTCTCCTTTGTTCGAGCTTTAAGTTCGTTGCACCTTGACTGTATACTCCCAATCTTTGAAGGTGTTTTGCCAGGCAATCCGTCCGGTACGTAGTCTAAACTCAGCAACGGCTTCGATTCTTGGCCAAAGTTAAACTCAGCAACGGCTTCGATTCTTGGCCAGTCGGGTATGTTGAGAGTGCCACTGTCCACTGTTTCTCCTTTGTTCGAGCTTCTAGCAACGGCTTCGATTCCTGGCCAGTCGGTTGTTTCTCCTTTGTTCGAGCTTTAATTTCGTTGCCCTGCACATTGAGGTCGGTCTCTCCTATAATCTCCTGTGTTCGAGCTTTAATTTCGTTGCACCTTGAGGTATGTATTCTCTTCTGATTAAGGCCTTCATTGTGTGGAAAGACATAGGGCGGTCCATGCATTGCAAAATCGTTGACCCCTTCTTACCAAGTGCGTCAGCAAGCTCATTGCCTTTAATGCC
>UZAE01012293.1:0-10908 GCA_900617975.1 Rodentolepis nana
AGAACGAGAATGCATTTCATAAATTTAAATTGATGCGATCACAAGGATAAAATATCGACTATAATTAATTTTCTAACCGAAGTTCAAGTAACTACTTTTAAAAGACTTGATGCGACCGAATAAAGTCCACTTTTAACGCCTGATATTCCTGCGCGCAGTCAAGTTTAAATTACCCGTCAAATATAACAAAATAATAATTTTGCCAACATCTTTGTTCATTTTATTTAGCTAAAGCCTCTAAAATTAAGTTTATCTGCCCTGAATTTTCGAAAGTAAATGTTTAATTGACAACGCTACAGCCAACTTTAAAATAAAATCCCCTCTGTGGAGCCTAAAGCCAACTAGAGAACTAATGATAACTATCAAAACGCCGGTCATTTGATATAAATATATAACTTTATATATTTTGTATTGTAAAAAATGCTCGTCTAAAAAAATATTCGTTTCTTTGTTAGTCCAATTAAATCGAGGCGACACATATGAAACTCCTCGCTTACGCTATATTTTAAAATTTGCATCAAAATTGAGTTTTCAAAAATGCAAAGATTGACTTCAAAACGCTTATTGTGCTTGCCATCGACGTTTCATGAATCATGATAAATTGGCCTCAAGGAGCAACAGAAAATTCAAATTTGCTACAAATTTAATCGTTAGAATATGACATACTGCTTAAATTTTTAATGAATCATTTCTTGTGTTATCGCTGTGTGCGTCATCGTATGCCCGCATGTCTGCTCGCCAGGATTGGGAGGTGCGGTCGTACAAACAGTGACCAATCATCGACCTCTGTTTAACCTAATACCCCATCCTAATCATGAGTAGCTTCTTGCGTGTACAATTTTTCCACAATATCCGTACTGAATAAAATTGCTCCGTGCTACACGTTTGTTTCCTTCCATAGCTGGGCTATAGCTTGGCTGGTTCTGGGTGTCTAGCTAGATGTTGGAAATCTTGCCATCGAGATTTCTGAGTCAGTCAGGCTTTACTAAGGTGTTTAGCTGGTTCTGGGAGTCTAGCTAGATGTAGGAGGATCTCCCATTGAGATTTCTGAGTCAGTCAGGCTTTACTAGCGTAGCCAGAGATTTCTGAGTTAGTCAGGCTTTACTAGAGTAGCAATATTTCTGAGTCAGTCAGGCTTTACTAGCGTAGCAATCCGTGGAGCTATAGCTTAGCTGTTCTGGGAGTCTAGCTAGGTGTTGGAGAATCTGCCATAGAGATTTCGGTCAGGCTTTACTAGCGTAGCAATCCGCTACAATGCAATCCGGTCAGGCTTTACTAAGGTAGCAATCCGTTACAATTCTCAACCGGTCTGGCTTTACTAAGGTAGCAATCCGCTACAAGTCTTTAACCAAGGCTTTACGAAGGTAGCAATCCGCTACATGTTCGAGAATAAAGTAGCAATGCGCTACAACTTTTCATTGTTAACAGAGCGCATCATAGCAAATAATTTCAAACATTTAGTTTTAGGAATGCCTATCAGTAGATTATTTTATAATCATAAACTAAATCAATATGCTTGTTTAAATGAAATATGAAACATTGAAATTGCGAGATTCTTTGCAATAAAACATTTACATAACCTCTATATGATTCGTTTCAATACCTCTTGTTTGTTTATCTAGCATTTCTGTAATTTTGGTATGATTAAACTGTGCGTTGAAAGCATTTTTAAATGAGATACAATTCAAGACGCATTAGGAATAAATGGCTAATTGATCATAATTGTTCATAATTTCAAGGGGTACTTTGCTGAAATATGGGCCATTATTGACAATTGTGAGAAGTTGATTTGTGAATATTTATTTGCATTTTCTTTTTCGTAAAAATCCAATTTACCTGTTAATTCAACAATATAGTTCCGCAACGGGAAACAAAGACAAAGCTTGCAAGAATACGCTATACTAATTTGAATTTATGAAACGCTTTCTATAAATAACGTCTTCACTGTTCACAGGTGAAATGGAAACAACATTCACGCTTTCACTATAAGCACCATTAGAAATGCTTTCCATAAAGTAAATTTTTATAGGAAATCTGTTTCGTTAATTTATATAAATTAAAATAGAACCTCGAAACTTGCAACTTCGATAACGATCCTACAACAATTAAATTTCTAATTAACCCTTTAAGTAGAATGTATTTATTTGTCAACCTAATGCAAGTAATTGATCCGACTTAATCTAAACACTTTCAAACATTAAGTTAAAGATCATATTTGTGCGCGAAGGATACATTTCAATTTCGATTGTAATGACTCGTATCAAATTGAATTAATGAATTTTTCAAAAAATGTCTTTGAAATAAGAAGTTGACATTTTCTACTACCATTATAACGCATCTCATGTGGTCATTGAAGTGAAAATCAAATGCAAACAGCTTCAAACGAAAATATCTTTAACCCTCATAATGCATTTGAAATAAAGCACTTTATTGGATGTTTATTCAGGCAGCCGATTAATTTCAAGGCTGCACTCCCGAGACTGAACTTCGACGTTTTGTTCACCGCTGCTACCAAAAATTATTCTCCCGAAATCCTCAATTGTAGTATAATGTTCCGATTGAGCTAGTCAATATATACAAAATAGTAAGTAAATTGTAGAAACCTAATCGATTATTCAATAACCAAGCATCACTTTAAAATTTAGCTTTTTGAATAAAAAATGGGGATTGGTTATATTTTTAATTATTTGATATTCATTTATACTTAAATGAATAAGTAGTGGTAGTGCATTTTATATATGCTTCAGAATACACTTCGTTGTTGTATCTGGTTTTATAGCAGCACGAAAAAAATTATTGAAATCAGTTTACCTAACCTAACAGCTTCAAGCAAAAGCATCCATAACCCTCACAATGTCTTTGAGTGACAACACTTTATTGGAAGTTTATTCGGCAGCCGGTAAAAGTCAATTCTGCACTCCTGAGACTGAATGTTTAGGATTAAATTACCGCTGATACCAAAAATGATGCTACCAAAATTCTCACGTGAAGTATAATGTGCTATTTGAGCTAGTCAATATTTGCAAAATAGTAAGCTTATTTTAAAAGTTTACTCAATTTTTCAACAACCAAGCATTGCTTCAAAATTGAGCCATAAGAACCAGAAAGAGGGTTGTGGATATATTATAAATTATTTGATGAGGTCAGTGATAAATATCATAAAGTCTGCCATTTGAAATTAAAATTATATAGTTTTTAATTTTTGTTGTTATGCTTTTAAATTTTTATGTTGATACAAAAGCAGATCCAACAACGAGGGGTATTCTGAATTATATAGAATGCACTATCACTACTTATTCATTTTAGTATAAATGAATATCAAATAATTAAAAATATATTTACATTCCTATTTTTTGGTACAAATGCCTAAATTTTAAAGCGATACTTGGTTGGTGTAAAATTATTTAGGCGTATAAAATAAGCTTACTATTTTGCTAATATTGTCTAGCTCAAATGGTACATTATACTTCAAGTGAGGATTTTGGAAGCATAATTTTTGGTAGCAGAGGTGAACAAAACGTCGAAGTTCAGTCTCGGGAGTGCAGCCTTGAAATTAATCGGCTGCCTGAATAAACATCCAATAAAGTGTTTTATCTCATACATTATGAGGGTTAAAGATGTTTTCGTTTGAAGCTGTTTGCATTTGATTTTCACATCAATGATCACATGAGATGCATTATAATAGTAGTAGAAAATGTCAACTTCTTATTTCAAGGGCACTTTCGTGAAAAAATATCATTTATTCAATTTGTTACGAGTCATTAAAATCGAAATTGAAATTAATCCTTCGAGCACAAATATGATCTTTAACTTAATGTTTGAAAGTGTTCAAATTAAATTGGATCATTTACTTGTATTAAGTTGACGAATAAATACATTCTACTTAAAGGGTTACAACTTATGGAAGTTGTAAATTTCGAGGTTCTATTTTAATTTCCATTAATAGATGACAAAGATTCTTGGTAATAATTACTTTGTGAAAAGCGTTTCTTATGTCGAAATGCAAAATGCATTTAGTGAAAGCGTGAATGTTGTTTCCATTTCAACAGTTAACAATGAAGACGTTATTTATAGAGAGTGTTCCATAAATCCAAAGTAGTATTGAACATTTTTGCAAGCTTTGGCTTTGATTCTTGTTGCGGAACTATATTGCTGCATTAACAGAATCGAGTTAACGTACAATTTATTCCATTGGATTTTTACCCTGCACCAATTGCACCCTAAGCGAGTATCAAACACCAAGACCACCAGGCCGGCATATTTCAACAACAACAATAATAATGTCATTAATTTCAATGACACGGCTTTCTACCATGGCGACCTTTTTTGAATTGGCTAACAAATGCGTTCAGAAAATGTATCTCTGGTATTATTTTTAAGGCTAATTATTAAGAAAAATATTTGTTTTTATAGTAGGAATATCAATATTAAGCAATATATAGCCATTAATGCCTAAAGGTAGAAGATTAGATTTAACAAGATAACTTCAATGTCTGCCTTACATGATATTTGTGATAAAGATCGCCATTGACGTCTTCTAAAAAGTAAATTAGAATTAATTTCCATGAAACTATTTTTCATAATTGCCAATAATTGTCCATTTTTTCCGTAAAGTAACCATAGAAATTTTCCATATATTTTCATCTATTATGAACAACTATTAAATTAATCGGAACGTGCCTTGAATTGTATCTTGTTTAATAATGTTGTTAACGTACAGTTTAATCATCTTTCGCCTCAAAAAATTCTCAAATCCTTACTTCTATATAAACGATTTTTCAAGAAGGATTGCTCTCCAGTAAAGAAATACTGGTATATCGACAACGAATCTGATATTACCATATTACCTTTATTCAAACTTAGTACTATTCGTGAATGTAATTTTCACATCTTGATAGAAATGGAGATCTGCGTAAAAAAGTTTTGCTACAAATTTCAGCAGCCAATTTGAGAAATGGCTGCAAGCATGAGAATTTAACTGTTGCATCCAAATCTAATCTTTTACCAACAGGCCCTTCACAGGGAGTTGTCACAACTTGCACTCTTTCAATATCTTCATCAATGGAAGCCCAACTGGTAGAGAGTGTCATAGGTATCAGATGCTTTTTTTATGCAGATGGTCTTGTTCTATTGTATTCCGCCCCTAAGAACAACCCTCAAATGAAAGTGTTCATAATTATGCACTCAAACTAATAGTAAACCGATGCAACAGCAACGGAACACAAGATAACGGCTTTCCAAACATTTTCTTTGGCCTGTCACACCATAAACCCGCCTCTAAACTGCAAGGATACTACCCTAGAAAACCAACGAGTTCACTTATCTCGGACTTACGTTTGACACAAATCTAACATGGTAAAATCACATTGCTAAAATAGCAGAACGAATCTCAAATCGACTGAATGCTCTGAAGCGTCTTACTGATAGTGTATGGGACTGTGCATGATCAACATTAAACACCAATTATAGGATGTTAATTATGCCAGTAATGTTGCGGGGCCCTGAGCCACTCATTATACCTACAGAGTGGACTTTCAAACCAATCGAGAAGGCACACAAACAAGCTTTTGTGTATTTATTTTATTTATTAATTTAAATCAAATAGCAGGCGCCTTGATGGTTATCATAAGCCCTTTAGTTGACTTCAGACTTCACGTAGGGGATGGAACATCAAATTGAAAAATGTCGAGTGTGGGGGGGGGACAGAATAGTGTATCAAAAATGTGTTGCCTCCAACTGCTTGGCCACTTCAGAAAAGCAAACACTTCTTCAGAAAAAATGCGCCCACTGGTCTATTGGGGCAATCAATGTGAACTGTCATGCAGATCAATGGCTCAAAGTCTTTACTGTTGAGGTGCACATAGGAAAACAAGCAAACCTTAGTGCAAATGCTTCCTCTCAACTATTCGCTTTCTTTGCAGCTGCAGGACACTATAGATCCACCTTCAAAGGGGAAATTGGGGCCATTGCGAAAATACTAAGTAATTTATCTTGCCTTGATACGAAATACACTAAAAGCAGTAATTTCTGATGTCTACAATGTCAGCAATAATCTTAAATGGAAGCAAATAGCCACTCAAAACAGCAAAAAACTGTATCAGTTGTTGAGATTAAAAAAACAAAACAGTGATCTTACAATGGATTACTTGTCACTGTGGCATTAAAGGCAATTAGCTTTCTGGCGCACTTGCTCAGAAGGGGACAGCAATTAAGCTAAGCACACCCACACCATGAAGACCTTAATTAAGGAGAATCAAAGGTGCAACAAACTTAAAGCTCGAACAAATGTGAAATAGTAGCCAGTGGCACTCTCTTAAATAAAAAAAAATTAGCCAATAATCGAAGCCGTTGCTGAGTTTAGAATACGTACCGCACAAGATTACCTGTTAAAGCACCTACTTAGATTAAGGGTAAACACTGAACCAACATGTTTCCTATGTAACCTACGGGGGGAAATTGAGAAAACCCACCTGATTCAGTGTCCAGCTGTAAAGATAATGACGAAAACATAGAGATACTGGGAAGCCAGATGACAGCTAGTGAACTGCTTTATATGTACCGCTGCTACCAAACATTATGCTCCCAAAATCCTCACTTGAAGTATAAAGTGCTATTTGAGTTAGTCAATATTTGCGAAATAGTAGGCTTATTTTAAAAGCCTTATTGATTTTTCAACAACCAGGCATCACTTTAAAATTTATCTTTTTGAATAAAAAAGAGGGGGTTGGTTATATTTTTAGTTATTTGATATTCTTTTATACTTAAATGAATAAGTAGTGGAAGTGTATTTTGTATATGCTTCAGAATTCCCTTCGTTGTTGGATCTGGTTTTATAGCAACACAAAAAAATCTCTTGAAATCAGTTTTCCTAACCTAACAGAATAGCTTTTAATTTGAACGTTAGAAGGCAATTCATCACTTTCGCTTTCATGAAATCTACCAGTTACTATTGCGTTCAGACATAAAAATGTGTCATATTTGACATCTAAAAGTTAATTGGATATGCCTCTATGATCATTTCCATTCGTTAATGCACTCGGTATTCCCATCACACGTCACTCATAGTGCCTCACAGCTCCACCGCTTTCCAATTCTCTCAACTTAGGGGACCCTTGAAACGGCATAAATTTAAACCCCGTACGTGTGAAATAATAAAACTTACTTTCGTTTATGTTTATTTTAAAAGTAGTATTGAGGTAAATTGGTGTAAATGAAGATATCATGGTATCGTCTGAATTTGAACCACTGATCGAATTTTAAAAAGGACATTTAAAAACCCTAAGCACTGTTTATTTTTTGCCTCTGGAATTATATTATTATATTTTCAATTATTCTTATCAGCCAAGGAGCTATTTGATTAAATTCCTATTTTTGATGTTTCGGGAAGTAGTCTTGAAAAGTCGAAGCTGGAATTCATTTTCAGCTTTGACTTTCATCATTGCAATGCATTTCACTGGAGCGTAGATATTACTTACTCATTCAAGTTAACTTAGAATTCAAGGTAATCTACACATTTTTGATTAAAAAAATATTTATTTATTTATTTATTTCAGACGGAAGGCATTTTAATAGTTATCATTAGCCCTTTGGTTGACTACAGGCTTCACAGAAGGGAGGAACATCAAAGTGAGAAAATCGACAAGGGAATAGAAGAGCGTTTTACAGATGTAAAAGGGACAGACAGACACAAAGGCAGAGAAGAGGCAAGATGAGTACGGTTGAAGGGGTGGAATATGACATACAGTGTAGTCATGGTAGTTTGAAGTCAGAGGTCAACTGCCAGTTGATAGAATTTTGGCCGTATGAGTATACGTTGCCCAGGGTGCACCACGTGTAGGTAAGTGAAAAATAAAATTGTTTACCGGTCAAAAGCCATATTTTCCAACTTGCAGCCTTAATTTGCCTTGGCTGCCAACTAGGCCAAGAAAAGTTGTAATCAATTGTTTTTAATCCAATGATGTGTCTGGTGGATTATTGTTTAGTTAGTCTTCAAATACAAGCAAATTCAATCAACTCGCCAAAGAAAGGAATCATCATGTCGTCATTGGCGTTTTATGCACACCCTTAGCTTATCTCTTGTGGAATTTCGGCAGCCAAATAAGGATAAGGCTGCATGCAAAAATTTTGACAGGCCAACATTCAATTATTTTTTAAGATAATTGACGAGGTTGACAAAATAAAAATTGAATAAAAATTAATTAAAATAGAGTTTTGATATGCGATCGTTTACGTTTACATAATTGCTTCAGCATTTTGTTTCTATTTTAGTTTATTCATTTTTTATTTGCCATTTTTAATAGAAAATTTGACCTCTTTATGCACATATGCTCGTGAATAAATCAAGTCTACTTAAGTTGTTAAGTAGCTCTTCGCTCCATCATGATTGATTGTTAATTTGGATGAGTTGATTTTCAAAGCTAATTGGAATTGGGTACATAAATGCCTATGGATGTAATAGCTGAAAACGAAATTGCTATCATACTCCGACTTCAAATTTAGCCAATAGAACAGTGACAGACTGTAGTTTCGACTTATTTATTAAGAAAATTAAGAACATAAAAGATTATTTAGAAGGTAATTTGTTTAACTAGGGAATCCATGAAGATACAATTCATTTATTTCTACGTTATCAAGCTCTTTTAATATCGTTTACACTTTTTCGAAACTGTGAAGTCGTTAATTCTGATGTCCTTCTAAAAATACAATGAAATGTCAAGTTTGCAAGATTTTGCTTTTTGAACAAATTGCCAAAGATGCTACTTTATTCTAATCGTATTGCATTCATGGATTGTGGCCTTGCCGAAACCGGGTTTACTGTGGTTCTTTTCGTTTATTTAGCAGCTACCTAACACCAAGTGTCAATTGCATGAAACACGTTTTCACTGCTAAATTGATCTTCCAAAATTATGACTTTCATCTGGATGCTATTTATGTTTGAGTGTCATTTATGCTTTCATGAATGCTGACACCTATATATTGTACCTCACTGGTGCTTAAAAAGAGAATACTCTTAAATAATTTTAAAAGCAGACGTTTCACTAACAGTATTATGATTTGGCAGACATTTCAATCAATTTCATAAGTGTCGTACTTATAAATAGACTATATAAATTAAAAATAAACACAATTAAAATGTGTTACTTTTTGACTAGTGCATTAATAAACTCAATAAGATGAATTAAGAGAAAAATAAATATGAGTGGCATTGAGGATAATTGAAATGGAAAAATTCGAATAAAAAATTTCCTTATCGAAATTTCGAGGTAAAGGTCAATATAGAAATGGCATGTCGTAGTGTAATCTTTTGAAATTCCAAGATTCCAATAAAGTGCCAAGGATGATCAACACGATTAATTGGCACATAGTCTTGAATCGAACTAAAAGGAAGATAATAAACTTTATTTTACCAGTATCGTAAACAGATTTTTTTGCAACGAGAAGAATCACATAAGATATTATTGAAATTGGCTTTATTGGAAGGATGAATGTATGTATGACGGAATGCACTATTTTAGTTTTCAAGGTTCACACAGTGCTGTAGGAATTGTCTACATTTTTGAGCAAAACCGTTTGTCGTGTTTATTTGGTTTGCTATAAACCAATGAGGAATTGTCATAATTCTGCATACTATCGAATACCACGAATGAACTACGTCAATGTGCCTGTTGTGACCTTAAAATAGCGACCAATTGGTGAAATCAACTATTAAATGTTTGACCATCTCAACAAACGACACTCAAGTCTGTCTCAAAACAAGACATTTAACGAAACTGACTTCGTCTGTAATTTTTTGAAACCTAATGAGAATAATTCATTTTTTGCAGATTAGTTATTTTCAATAATGTCGCCTGCGAAAAGTGAGACAAACTTATAAATATGGGAATAAATTACGATGTTGTCTCATCGTAGAAAACACAAATTAGTTTTTAATTATTATAAATAGATATAATGAAATGCGTGGCAATCATTTTTGTTCTGGGTGAATGGTTAAGAGAAAGAAAGATATTAATTTTGTTTCCAGCAATTAGGTTCATAGATACTTCTATATTTAATTTAAATTTAAATTAAAAATTAACTCTTCTTTCTTCCATATCAAGCGTAATAGGGCAAAGATGCTACTTTATCAGTTAACTAGGATTGATTTATTTTCGAGAAATTGCAAGTAATGGGAGTAGATTAATCAATGAATTGATAAATAAATAAAAAATTTGACTATTATTGAAAACAAATGCTGCCGCATATATTTAAAAATAAACTATTGCATTTCAGTCATTCATTGTATTTCATTGTTATTCAAGTTTTTTCAACCATGTCAATCATGCTTGATTTTAAATAATCTGTTCTTGAAACAAATTCCTGCATGCAGCCTCATATACATTCGGCAGCCAAAATTCACAGCAGAAATGGAGTTATCAGTTCAGATATTTTTGTAGCTTGCTAATGGTGTGCGATAGACCTACCTTCTCCTTATGCAGCATAGGCAACGCTTCTTCATAACATCTGCATTTTTGTAAAGCCCATCTCAAATTAATATTTAAATTCGATTTCTTTCCTCTAATCAATATCAAATTCATGGAGAACAATAAGATTAGTTCAACGCGATGCAATGTTAACTTATACTCAAAAGGCCTAAAATCCGTTAGTTGACATCCAACTTCAAATTCCTGTGACAGGGTCATGGTCATGTTCAACTACATCACATTAAATACATCAAATTTTATCTACCAGTTTGCAAGTTGTTTAAGTGCACAATTTAGGGCACTTTCTGTCCTCTCCTGAGTGCTTTTCTTAGGGGCGAAATACCATAGAACAAGATCATCGGCATAAAGTAAACACGTGATGCCCGTGACTGTCTGTACCAATTCGGCTATGTCATAGATGAAGGCATTGAAAAGAGTGCAGCTTGTG